>CM019703.1:28483472-28670323 GCA_009760885.1 Achatina immaculata
GGTAATAGTCCGAATGGGCCAAATCTGAGGAATAAGGAAGATGTTCAAGAAGCTAGAAGCCGCATTCATGAATGGCAGCCATTGCCACCGCCGACTTGTGAACTGGAGCATTGTCTTGATGAAAGGTGACTCTTCTCGTCAATTTCCATCCACGCTTTTCCTTTCAATTTTACCCGCAGTTGCTTCACAAGATAAGCATAATAGGCCCCGGTAACCGTTCTGCCCTTTTGAAGATAGTCTACCAATAGCACACCTTCTGAACTAAAAAAAGATGGAAGCCATCACTTTGCCTGCAGACAGAACCACCCTTGCCTTTTTTGGAGGTGGGGATCCATGATGTTTCCACTGCTGTGACTGTTCTTTGGTTTGTGGTCGAAAATGATGAACCCAAATCTCACCCATAGTCACAAATTGGCGAAGATTATCATTATCATGTCATGGATTCTGCCGGTGGTTTCATCGGTGGTTACCGTTCTTGGTCTTCCTGGACGGGGATCATCTTCTAGACTCTCCTTCCATGTTTGAATTGAGCTGCCCATTTCTTTACTGTGCTGTAAGAAGGGACACTCTCCCCTAGAGTCTCTAGTATATCCTCATGGATCTCCTTAGATGATAAGCCCTTGATGCAGATGTAGCGAATGACTGCTCGATGAGAAATTTGAACCATTTTCTTAATTTCTGCCACCTCTTACCACTTCACTAGCCTGTACAAAAATTGGTTGCAGTTAATTTCTTGAAACTTGGTTTTTAATTTTACATTAATCTAGTCTACAAATGCACCAAATATCAAATGTGTGTTTCAAGTATTTCTACCTTATGCCGAGAACTTATCAATCAACCCTCGTAACATTTCCCTTGGCAATGTACTACCGTACCTGAGGCCAGTCTAGCTCCTTCATCATACCCGAGAACCCAGGTTCCTCCCTCTTTGCTATATTGTATTCCAGTTATGCATAAATCCTAAAGCATTGAATCAAGACAACAATACACTAACATGCGGTACGAATCACCAAGTCAGAAATTAAGGACATAGCATTTCAATCTCACTATACGCTACAACAGCTCATACAACCGACATCAAGACATATGTCATCATAACGAAGAAGTAGATGAACAAGATCAATGCAATGCAAAATAATAAGCATTAATAATAGAGAAGCAATTGAATGAACAAATCAATCCAATGCAAAATACTTCAAGTAATCATCAGTAATAGCAAAGCAATTTAACGAACAACATTAATGCAATACAGAGTAATTAAGCATGCTAATATGTGATGATGATTTCTCATGCTTGTATATTGAAACCTGATGGGCCTGGGGCCCCTGGCTCTCTTGGCCCTACACGTAGCCTACACTACAAACATAACGTGCAATGGCACTTACTCCCCTCCCCTCAGCTACTGCTGTTATGACATACCTCTGTATAACCTCGTTGCTGCAGCACAATATCGGTCTACATGAAAAGTATAATGGACGAATCTTAAACTTCGCCCAATCCAATACAAAGATAATATCACACTGAAATCATGCACAGAATGTTCATATTGATACGTAAATACAGAAAACTACATCACATCTTACTGCACAACTACATAATCTACACCACACGAGGTTGGCTCGGGTAAAATATACAAACCACGCACAATAAATCCTAAGCACAACGAGAGGAGACACGCCCGGCCGTTGCATCTTTCTCATCTGATGCAAGCCAATGCCAGTGTTTATATATATATATATATATATATATATATATATATATATATGGTAACGTGCAAGATGGCGGTCGTTGTTAAAACGCTCTCGCCGGCATGCAGAAATCAGCGGAATTCCGCTTGATCTGTTACATATCATGTACCGGGTGTTGGGCATAAGGATAACAACCTTATCCTGGGACCTATCTAGAGGCAACTCCAGATGGGAAAAAAAGATATCGTTATGGAAACTCGCAGAGAAACCAACCGAGCATCAGGGATGCCAACTCCGAAGAGCTCATTCGTCGGCCCCAAACATGTGACAAAGATCGGATTCTGGAATGTGAGAACGATGGCAGCACCAACAAAAACTACTCAAGTCATCAAAGAAATGGAGAGATACCATCTAGACATACTGGGCATCAGCGAAATGCGATGGCCTGAAGCAGGTAAAAGATCGGCGGAAAACGGTAAGTTAATTATACATTCAGGCAGAAATGAGGGTAAATTCCGAGACGGAGTGGGCATTATTATGTCAAATGTAGCTGCAAAGAGCCTTGTAGAATGGGAACCGGTGAACAGTCGTATAATAAGAGCACGTTACAACCTACGACACGGAAGAATGACAATAATACAGTGTTATGCACCCACGAATGATGCAGATGATGATGTGAAAGACCACTTCTATCACCAACTACAACACATCATCAACAAAGTCCCTAAACACGACATCCTAATTGCTATGAGGGACTTCAATGCTAAGTTAGGGAAGGATAATACCGACGTTGAAAAAGTGATGGGGAAAGAAGAAACTGACATGGTTAATCAGAATGGAGAAATATTAATTGAAGTATGTCTAACAGAGGGCATGATCATTGGAGGCACAATATTCCCACACAAAGAGATACATAAAACAACGTGGATATCTCCAGATGATAGAACTAGAAACCAGATAGACCATTTTTGTATTAGAAAGCAATACAGAACATCTCTCATGGATGTAAGGGCTTATAGGGGTGCAGATGTCAACAGTGATCACAACCTGTGCATAGGGAAAATAAAACTAAAATTGAAAAGTCAACACAAGAAATCAGTACACAGAAAGATAAACAGCAACAGCCTACAAGAAGAAAATACTAACATTAATTTCAATCAGGAACTTGCCAATCATTCCAAAACACCCAGTGAAGTTGAGGAGATAGGTATAGATGAGTTATGGAATTCTTACAGCACAGCCATAATCACAGCAACAAAAGTAAGCGCTGGATTGGAAAAACCAAATAGAAAAGCATAGCTATCAGATAAAACATGGAAGTATATACATGAAAGACGAGCAGTCAAATTAGACATGTTGAATGCAAAAGCAGATCATGAAAGAGATTCGGCAAAAGCAAAATACAAAGACATAGACAAGAAAGTAAAAAGTTCAGCTAGAAGGGATAAAAGAGAATACATAGACAATATGGCGAAAGAGGCAGAAAAAGCAGCAAAAACAGGAGACAGCAAAACTTTATATAACATACAAAAGAGGCTAACAGGTACTATTACATCTAAAGAAACACTATTAACATCAAATAAAGACCAAAAGCAAAGATGGGCTGAACACTTCCAAGAAATACTCAATCGACCACACCCAAAAGAATTGTTAAACCTTGAAAATGACTTACCAGCCCCACAACTAAATGTCAACCTAGATGAAATTAAATTGCATGAAATTGAAACAGCAGTGAATTTAATGGCTAACAACAAAGCTGCAGGTGAAGATGAAATAACAGCTGAGATGCTAAAAGCTATCAATAGTGACAACATGAGACAACTACAGAGAATGTTTAACAAGATTTGGAAAGAAGAAAAGGTCCCTTCTAATTGGAAGAAAGGAATCATTGTTAAAATACCAAAAAAGGGCAACCTTAGTGACTGTAACAACTGGAGAGGAGTAACCTTAATATCAGTTATGTCAAAAGTATTTTGCAAGGTCATTTTGAATAGACTCAAAGATATAGTGGATACTGCAATGAGAGAAGAACAAGCAGGATTTCGAAAAGGGAGAAGCTGTCTCGACCAGATCTTTACTCTCAGAATAATACTTGAAGAACATATTGAAAAGCAGAAACCATTAATACTGAACTTCATAGATTTTAAAAAGGCATTTGATAGCATACACAGAGATTCATTATGGAGAATTTTATGTTTATATGGAATACCATCTAAAATTATCAACATCATTAAGGACTTATACAGTGGATATGGTTGCGCAGTCCAGACAGAAGAAGGGATGAGTGAATAGTTCCAGATTGAAACAGACGTGAAACAAGGATGTATACTGTCTCCTTTACTTTTTGGGATTACAATAGACTTCATAATGAAAAAATGCTGCACAGGTAACACAGGTATTGACTGGGTACATGGGACCCAACTAGAAGATCTTGATTTTGCTGATGACATAACTCTTATCAGTAATAATGTGAATTCCATGCAAGAAAAAACAGATAGCCTGTCTTCACTGGCTAGCAAAATAGGACTTGAAATTAACAAGCACAAAACAAAAATAATGAACATTCCCATCAATCAAAATGGAAAAATACACATAGAAGGGACAGATATTGAAGAAGTCAATCAATTTGCATACCTTGGCAGCTACGTAGACCAGGATGGTGACACTAGAAAAGAATTTAGGATCAGAATTGCAAAAGCAGCATCAATCTTCAAGAATCTTGAGAACATATGGCATTCAAAAGTTATAAGAACAAAAACCAAGTTAAGACTATTCAATTCAAATGTAATATCTACCCTCATTGATGCATGCGAAAGCTGGAAAACAACTAAAGAAATAGAAAAGAAATTAGACTGTTTTGAAAACAAATGCCTAAGGAAAATACTCGGCATCAAGTGGAATGAATTCAAGAACAATGCAGAGATAAGACAGATGACTGAACAACAACCAGTCTCATGGGTGATGAGGAAAAGGAGATGGACATATGTTGGTCACTTGATGAGAAGAAATGATGAGAGAATCCCAAAACAAGCTATCAAGTGGAACACAACAGGCCGAAGAAATAGGGGCAGACCGCGTGAAACTCTGAAGAGGACATTATTAAGAGAGGCCAAGTTAACAGGCATAAAATCATTTGATGAGGTTGAAAGACTCGCCGAAGACAGGAAAAATTGGCGAACTACTTTGCGAGCCCTATGTGACGTTTAACGGCAGGGGAAGGATATATATATATATATATATATTATCTTGCCCCAAAACCAATTACCAAATCACTTGGATGGTGACGTTTCGGTCAAGGTCGTACACCCACGATCCAAGCATGGATCGTCCACAGGGCAACAGTTTGTGCATAATTTCAAGTTACCATTTTTTCGGCAGTGGTATGAATACAGTTCATTTTCATTCTTATGGCCAAATACATGAATGTCATATCTTTTTACACAGTGCATGATTGTTGCACATTCTTTTCCTCCTGCTTTAATAAGTTCAGCTGTTATCTCATCACATCCTGGTGATTTACCATTTTCAGACTCTATTGCATATACAACTTCTTCAAATGCCGGTTCGGGTTCTTTCTCCTCTAATAATAATTCACACTGCTGATTTTCGCCTTCACAGTCAGTTGAATCATACATTTCCCTGCAATATTCCTTCCATCTTTCTATAATTTCCTCTGTCTCTGTCATTATCTTCCCCATCTCGTCACAAATTACATTTAGTTTAGGTGTGACACTTCTTGTTAATGCCTTCATTTCTTTAAACATTTTGCTGTCACTTGCACTCTTCTGATGTCGTTCTATTCTTTCACACCAATCCTGCATGTATTTTTTTTGTTTGGTCTCTTCTTATGTTTCTTCTTATTTATTTTGTTAAAGATTTATATTCCTCTTTGTTGTTATTTGTCACTTTCCATTGCGTCTTCATTTCTCTACGTTGTTTTATTGCTTCTAATGTGCCTGCTGTAATCCATCCATTCTTTTGTACTTTCTTTACTGGAACCATGTCTTTAGCTGTTGTTATTAAGGTATCTCTGGCTTGCGTAGCCAATTCATCTGGTGTCATCTCCTCCTGTACAGCCATCAGTGTCTCAAAACTGTTCTTCACTTCTATAGTACGAGCGTATATTGTTTTGGTCTTTTTGGAAGATCAAAGGAGAGTGGTCTTGATCCCCATAACTGTCTTTTTTATCTTTATCTTCATGTCTGGTATTAGCAACTCATGGTCCGCGCCACAGTTGGCACCTGGTAGAGTTTTTGCTCAAGTTATACTTGATCTCCATCTTCTTTCCATTAAAATATAATCTATTCGATTCTTGGTTTTACAATCAGGTGATATCCATGTGTAAAGTCTTCTTGGATTCTGTCTAAAATGTGTGTTAGCGACTATTAGCTCATTTTCCATGCAAAACGCCAAAAGGTTGTCACTTGCCTCGTTTCTAAGTCCTATATTAAAATTTTCCAATATATATATGTATATGTATATATATATATATATATATATATATATATATATATATATATAATATTCCTCAGTGTTTAATATGGAAACAACGGGAAAAGAGGCATTCAACAGCGGTAAGTACCCGTACATCATGGTGAAATTATTACCTGTCTTCATAATGGTAAGTAATATAAGGGTACAAAAGAAGGAAACAAACTTTTTCTTGGTCTGGAAAACTCGACAAATGCAATTTTTGTCTTGCTCCTCACAATAAACCCAGACAGTACATATATCCAGAACACAGCTGACATACCCCCGGGGTCATTGAATCAGGCAGCAGAAGTATGACAAGACTTTTGATTATAAACAAAGCTGTACACGTGACATCCCACCTCAAGTCATGTCCTTGATGAACTGGAGTGGGGAATGGCCCCCTTCGTCTCCCTTCCCCCACATCCGTAGAATAAAGAATAGGGTGGGGGTGAGCCAGGAGTGGGGGAAAGAATGGTATCACTCCATGGACAGCTGCTACAAGGACAAGACATACACCTTGCCTTGGTTACTGGAACCGGAAGAGGAGCAGATATGGGAACGTCATGAATACTTGTGCCTTCATGTTTATGTCCTTTATTTTATGTAGAATCTGATATAATAACTTACGGGAATAATGTTAATTCGGAACAGTTATCTCAAATCAAAATTATAAAAACATTTCGGGTAGTCCAGATTTATAGTACATCCTTACAAGGCATAAGAATATGACTATTTTCCACGAACTCTAGTCTATATCAACATACTTAGAGCCCTGAGATATAGTGAGGGTGGGCATAAAGCCTTTCTCTGATTCAAATATTTAATAAACAAAAACTATCTCAGGTAAGGGCATGTAGTTGTTGCAGACTTTACCGCAACTTAAAACGTTTCCTCCCCTCTTTTTCATTATATTGTTCACTCACTTCAGCATGTGCCCCGTCAAAGCGATATTGGATTTCTTGTCCCGTTTTCTCCAACATCTCTTTAATCAACATTACGAAAGCATCCTTTATTTCATTAATAAGTCATCGCCTTTAAAGTTTCAGTATCAGAAACTGGTGAATTGAAGACTTTGTCCTTTATATACCCCGACTGATGACAGTTAGGAGGGGTAATGTCCAGTGCACAGAATACTCATTTCAGAACCTTCGTTGAATTGTAACTGGGAAATTTGATTCGTGATACCACAAAACACACTGGGCTTTATTCTTCATGGACACCATTTTGATACAGGTAACTGCAGCACTGTCTTTCAAGAAACATTCAAAGTCTGTAGTGGTTAATGGGTTCTTTATTTAAATACCCTACTGAGATATCTTTATATAAAAAAAGAGTTAAAACAGATTGTCAGTTATTGCGAAAGTGCTAGTCAGAAACGTCTATTGTGCCTGAGTTGAGGTTTGATATACATGTTTAAAGAAACATTTAAATCATCCCTCACATTAGGATACAAATATCTCAGTCATTTCAACTCCTTTTAATTGAAAGCAGATTTCAAAATCTAATTTAGCCAATAGTTTATGACTATCGAATAGATTGCCTTTAAGTTATTAATATTTCGTTGAAAAAAAGTTTCAATTCGTCCAAAAAATCTTTGACAAAAGATAGAACAGATATATATATATATATATATATATATATATATATATATATATATATATATATACACACATAAATGGGGCAGGTCAGCAATGGTAAACAAAAATTAAAATATTGATTGACACATGCTCTTTCATTTATTTTCCTGATGGAATTTCAGGGTTACTCGTCAAACGTTTCTCACAACCAAGATGTTGAAAGTCAGAGAAGTCAAAGTACTGCATACTCCGCATTGACTACCAAAGACCGTTCGTCTTCACAAAAACGAAAGCCGTATAGGCAGAAAATTGAAAAGCAGCAAAAAATGCAGCGACTTATACTGCGAAAACAGCTTAAGAGACAAAAATACAAACTGTCATTTGAACAGAAGCGACAGGAGATGAGACAGGAAGAGAAAGAAAAGAAACGACAACTTCATCAAAATGAGAAACTACAACAAAAATTACAACAACGAACATATCGAGAACATGAGGAACACCAAAAGCAATTAGAACAAGAGCAACAGAAGCAGCAGCGATTGCAAGAGCAATATGAGGAACAACAACAACAACAACAACAGTGTCAGGACCAATATAAACAACAGCTTTATTACAAGCTACAGCAGCTTTATTACAAGCTACCACAGCTTTATGACAAGCTACAGCAGCTTTATTACAGGCTACCACAGCTTTATAACAAACTACAGCAGCTTTATTACAAGCTACCACAGCTTTATAACAAGCTACAACAGCTTGCAGCGACAGAAAAAGAACAGCAACAGAGAAGAAACAGCGACAAAAAAGAAGCACTCACAGAAGAGAGGCAGCAATATAACAAAAATAGCGACGGAAAAGAAACAAGGGCAGAGCAGAAACAGCGACAGAAAAGAAACAGAGACAGAAAAGAAACAGAGACAGAAAAGAAACAGAGACAGAAAAGAAAAATAAACAGAAAAGTAACAGCGACCGCAGAGGTGCAGCAACAGAAAGGAAATAGAGACAGAAAAGAAACAGTGTCAAAAAAGAAACAGCGTCAGAAAAGAAATAACGCCAGGAAAGGAACAGCAACAGAAAGGAAACAGCGACGGAAAAGAAACAGCGGCAGAAAAAAAAACAGCGATAGAAAAGAAACAGCAGCAGAAAAAAAAACAGCGATAGAAAAGAAACAGAGACAGAAAAGACAATCGCCTAAGGAAGAAACAAGCGTAAGGGAACAAGTATCGCAAGATTATCAATTAAATATATTTCATACTCCACAAATTTATACACAGAATGAAAATGAACCATACAAAAAATTAGATCTGCATTTTTACTTGCTGGAGGACGCCATGGCGGAGTTTGAAATGTTTCTTGAGAATTCTATAGAAGGTAAGCTGTTACACACGGGCTTTGTGTATCATTAATATATGTTCACCTGTATCATATACCTATACATAAGCTATTACATACGGGCTTTATGCATCAGTAATATTTGTTTATCTGTAACATATACCAATACATAACCTGTTACACATGGGCCTCATGCATCAATAATATTTGTTTATCTGTAACATATATCAGGGACTATTAAGAGAGGACCAGCATTTATGTCGCACCGGGGGCAACAGGTACTTCCTTGTTTCAAGGAGACGCGCGACGGGCTTGAAGGAGTGGGCATAATGTACTAAATCAGAATGTCGAATCAAATAAATGGTTTAGCATTGCCTTACAAAAGTTATCTCCGATCCCCTGCATATAACAAGCTTTTCTGTGCTCCAATTATAAGACTATTGTCAGTTATTGCCTTGTTGTTTGTAATCGGTGCTTCATTTGCTCTTTTAACGCAGACTACTCAACCTTGATAAGACAGTCGTCGTGCGCTAGTTTTACTTTCATATCGTCTTTCTTTTATTATAAAAGGATTCGCTCTATCGCAAACTTAATGAACTATAATGTAAATGTGTGATGAAGCTGTGTGTATACTCGTACATGAAAGTGAAGAAAAAAGATATGATCTGCTTTCACCAGAGGTCTGAAAAGGGACCTGTGGTAGGAGCAAGGTACATTTGTAGCGATATAGTTAAAAACTATTGAAGGCTGTAAGAAAACAAAACAACTTCCTTCTTGTGGGATGTCGCCCTCTTAGATTCAAGGAATAATTTGTATTTCAGAAATTCTATACTATTTTGCATGTGTTTTGTCCATATACTATCTGGGACAATTCAAATACGACAAAATATTGTTGTATTTGTATACTGTTCTTGAATAGTTTATTGTAGGGGAGATAATGATAATTTGCAGGTAGACAGTTTCAGTGACTAAACTTGTTATGGTAGGCCAAAGCTGTGGACACTTCACACGGTGACCAGTCGACCTTGTCTAAGTGTGGAAAGACTTAATGTCAAGGAAACAACAAGTTTAGTTTCGTTGTAGGAATGGAAAATTCCAGGGAATGTGCTTAGTTTATGAGGCGTAACAGATAAGAAGTCTTCAGTCATGGGTTGGATGCTGAACTGAAAGGGCGTAGTTCAGTGTGGAAATGAACTGGTCTTGGACGAAAGAATGTAAAAGTAGAAATTTGTGATTGCTGTGAGACCCAGTGACTCACGTGAGTAGACGTTTGTAATGTGTTGTATGTGTTCGAGTTTATAATTGATATCGCAAGAATGAGAATATCTTATCTTTAGTTGTACATGTAACTGCAGCCTAGTATGGCTAGGACACATTAAGTACAGGTAAATGAAGAAGACGCGAAGTCGAGGGAAAAGAGAAAATGTAGTATAAAGAATTAAAAAGAAGAGACGTCAAGTGTAGGGAATATGTACAGAAATATATACTTAAACAGAAGACATAAAGTCGAAAAGGCATGTGTAGTTGTACAAATAATGTAACAGAAGACATAAAGTCGAGAGAATAGTTTCCGAAGTACAAAATTGATAAGTGTAAAATTATAGAGATGTATCTTATTATGTATAGGTGATTCGCATTGTTAATGTGAACCAAGTTACTTACTAAAAGAGTTGAATATATATATATATATATATATATATATATATATATATATATATATATATATAATATACGTGTGTGTGTGTAAAAAAGATAAAGGTAATCTTGTCATGCCTTAGAGGCACATAGGGATACGGTGTTAGTGCCCATATTTTCCTTGACCTGTCAGCACACTAGAGGGTGATATGGTCAGTATCTCGCCCGGACGCCTTTCCTTTCCCAACTCCAGAAGAAGTCGGGTACCCATTTCTACAGCTGGGTGACTGGATTGCCTCTGGCCGGATTCGAACCACTGACCTTCGCCATGATAGAACAGTGCACTAACCACGTCGCCAATCATATATATATATAAGATTACTCGATATGACAAAGGAATATAGAACGCAGTGTGACAGAAGAAGGGACAAACTGGCTATACAAAACAAAACAGAGTGTGAGACATAAATAAAAATATAAAAATATATCCGTGGAGGTGACTATAGACTGCGAGTGGGGATAATGGCTATACATAACATGATGTGAGCTAGAAATAAGCATATCTTTCTGAAAATGACTTAGGTAAACTGGATATACAAAAAAAGTGATGTAGAATTAATACACTCAGTACTGACCCACTACTACGAGACATAAATATATTTATTGAAACCAGTATTTTTATTTGAGTATTGAGCGGAAACTAGATATAGAAAAGAGTGTGCCAGAGTGGGTGGAGAAATGTTTAAGCTGCCACACTTAACATATGTAAATAGTTTTGTATTTTGATTCCTTATTACATTGCTATATATGTTGTTGATATGATGCACTTTTAACTATGTTCTATGCATGCTCGTAATATTGTTACATCTTGAATCATAGAGCTGATTGCGTGTGTTAAAATTGTTATATATTAAAGATGGTTGCATTTACGTGTGTAAACCGCCTAGAGAAGTTGATAATTTACGAAAGAGAGAATGAGAGTGGGAATTGGTTATATAAGGGATACGAAAAGCGTGCGTTGACTGGAAAAATGGGATGGGGAGATGGAGTAGAGAGGAGAAGTACTGATTATGAGAGAAGAGGAGAAGTATTAATTATGGGAGGTTTCCAAGTAGGTGACAGCCTCAGAAGAATAAGTATTAGTTAAATAAGTGTTATTGTACTAATGTACATTAAGATAAAACCAGCAGAAGAAAAAAAAAAGGGTATCGTACTGCCGTACACTATGATAACCCCAAAATCTCTTACTGGCCAGATTGAAGAGAGTGAGAGAGAAGATGGAGAGAAGGTAAGTACTGGAAATATAATAAATAACCCCAAATCCTACCATATCAAGTATATAGTAGGACCACTAGATCACCAACACAAATATAGTAGAAAGTATACTGAAGCGATAAAAGATAAACACTCTTCCCATTTAAGATATACGTTTAAGAAATATATTAAGGAAATACAAATAATACCCATTTAAGGAATACTCAGTTAAGAAACATAACAACCCATTGAAATGTAAATATAAAATAAATGTAACCAAAAAAAAAGAAGCATAAAATAGCTTTTAAAAAAATATTACAATATTGTGCTTGAAATATTGGTTGAGTTACTTTTTATAAAGCTGCAACGTAGATTTTTTCTTGTTTTACTACTGAGTAATCTAATGTGATACAAAAGAAAAGAAAGTAGTGGGGGTTGGCGACGGGTCATTTATCGTCGATAACGTAGAAATTTTGTAAAACTTCAAAGAGGTTAACATATTTATTAATTTTGTTTCCAGAATACAGAAAAAGTAACTACAAGGAAGTGAATAGGTTCGTCGATGTAGTTACTGGAAGAGGAAACCACAGCTTATACGGCATTCCTGTCATAAAACCAGAAGTAAAAGGCTACCTTAGAAATCATGGCTACAAGTAAGTAGAAACGTACAGCTTTATTGAAGCTACATTATGTCTGTTCCAGATGCATTATTCGTTTGAGCTTTTCCCCTTCCTGCTCTAATTAATAGACCAGGAGCTTTATATCTGATATCTTACATCATTCCTGTGCCGTTAAACGTCACATAGGGCTCGCATAGTTGTTTGCCAAGTTTTCCTGTTCTCCGCGAGTCTTTCAACTTCATCAAGGGATGTTATGCCAACTAAACTGCCTTCTCTTAACATTGTCGTCTTTAAAGTTTCACGTGGTCGACCTCTTTTTCTTCTTATGCCTGTTGTGCTCTACTTGATAGCTTGTTTTGGTATTCTCTTATTATTTCTTCTCATCACATGGCCTACATATGTCCATCTTCTTTTTCTGATCACCCATGAGACAGGTTGTTGTTTGCTCATCTGTCTTATCTCTGCGTTGTTCTTGAATTCGTTCCACTTTATAACAAGTATTTTCCTGAGGCGTTTGTTTTCAAAAGAGTCTAATTTTTTTGTCTATTTCTTTAGTTGATTTCCATCTTTCGCATGCATAAATGAGGGCGAATATCACATTTGAATTGAATAATCTAAACTTGTTTTTTGTGCTTATAGCTTTTGAATTCCATATGTTCTCAAGATTTTTTAAGGACAATGCTGATTTTTCAGTTCTAACTTCCTTCCTGGTGTCACCATCCTGGTCTATGTAGCTGCCAAGGTGTGTAAATTGGTTTATTTCATCAACTGTTCCTTCTGCGTATATTTTGCCTTCTTGATTAACAAGAAGTTTCATTATGTTTGTTTTGTCTTTGTTAATTTCAAGACCTATTTTGCTAGCCAAGGAAGACAGAGAATCTGTTTTTTCCTGCACCGATTTCACATTGTCACTGATAAAAGTTATATTATCAGCAAAATCAAGATCTTCTATTTTGGTCCGATGTACCCAATCAGTGCCGGTTTTACCTGTACAGCATCTTTTCATTATAAAGTCTATGGCAATTCCACAAAAGCAATGGAGATAATATACATCCTTGTTTCACGGCTGTTTCAATCTGAAACCATTCGCTCATTCCTTCTTCTGTCTTGACTGCGCAAATATATCTATTGTAGAGATCTCTAATGGTGGTGACAGTTTTAGATGGTATTCCATATAGTCTTACCACAATGAATCTTTGTGTATGCTGTCAAATGCTTTTTTAAAGTCTATGAAGTTCAGTATTAATGGTTTCTGCTTTTCAGTATGTTCTTCAAGTATTATTCTTAGAGTAAAGATCTGGTCGAGACAGCTTCTCCCTTTTCGAAATCCTGCTTGTTCTTCTCTCATTGCAGTATCCACTACATCCTTAATTCTATTCAGAATCACTTTACAAAACACCTTTGACACAGTTATTTGTATCATCGTCATGATCATCATCATCATGATCATCATCATCATCATCATCATCATCATGTTCATCGTCATCATTACTAGCAGAAGGGCGATGAACTGAGACACATTTTTACAGATAATAAATATTTTGATGTGTAACAGAATGTTATTCTGTACAGACTGTTGTGAGAAACCCTGTTCTTGTAGTCAAACAGACCACAATTCATTCTGTTTATGTGAAGCACGGTGAAAGTATCACGTGTTTCCGTGGCAAAACTGAGTCACGTGATTTATATTAGGCGGGATGTGTGAACGAGTTGAGAGAGGAGTTTATGTCAGAATGTTGTAGTGATAGGTCGTGATGTTCAGTTCTAGTAGGAATGTAGTTATTCTTGAGTTCAGTATGTAAGTTATGTTGGATTGTCCTTGTTAGGACAATGTATTGTAGTGGATGTATTGTTCCTTTTTGGAAAAAAGGTCATAGTAGGGTGTTGATTGTCCCGTTATGGACAAGATTTGAATGTCTGACTTAGACCCATGGCGATGTTAGTCGCCCGGACCTATTTCTTGTAATCATTTGTATTATTCTCATCAAGTTTACACTTCACATCAGTGCAACACACATCTAACAAATGGGTTTTCATCATTAAACATTTTTGGAACTGTGTCTGATGAATCATGTGATTATTGGATTCATGTTAAGTGTCAACTGTGGTGTATAGTTTGTTGATTTACATGTAACTGGTCATGTTAATGAGTAGTTGAGTTATCGTTATCTGGCTTGTCTTGTTACACAGTGTATATCATTGTAACGTCCGTGGAGTCACTGAACCTAATACTCATGTAAATGTAAATGTAATAGTACACAGTACACGAAGGAAGAATCTGTTTTTGTAGTGCAGGGAAACTGTTTTATAAGTAAAAATTCGTTAAAATGAAAGTGTTAGATATATTGCAAAATTCTTTTTCACGTTAGTGAAAGACAACACAGGGGTCTGTATTTCGTTCTTACGTGTCATTGTAATTTGGGTCTCTTTTTGTAAGGAATCTGCGTGTGTGATGTTTTTTTTTTGTTGCTAACATGTCTGTTCCTTTTTTAGGAAGTTTACATCTATTCTCATTAATTGTCTGCTTTTTATAACAAATGTGTATATATTCACAATACCTAAAGAACAATTTATGTATTGTTTTCTCTCTATTATCACAATCTAAACTATTAATAAAACTTTAATTTTGGCTTGCATTTATATTTATTTCTTTATTTTAATGCAGATTTTATTGGAATAATCCCGGTGAGGTCAGAATAGATCTGATATAAAAAATCTTAGACAACTTACCATCAGACTTCTAGATTTTCAACCGACTTTCCCGTGAATGTGAGCGAAGAACTACAAACTGAATTACTACAAAAAAGGCAACTGGAAAAGCTTGAAAAGACTGTAGCGTCGGGAATAAGAAGAATCGCAGAATTTTCATTTAGAAAAATTATTTTTGAACAGAAATAGTTTCAAATAAGCTGAGACCTTCTTTTTTTATATTGCGCTTGAGACAAGTCCATAGGTCCTTCATTTTCACCTCAACGGAAGAAAAATCTCAGCATAGTGCAAGAACTTCGTAGCACTGGAAAGAACTGGGGCAGAATTGTAAATTTATTTATTATTATAAAGTCCCGGAAGCCCAGTCGATATTAATCCGATCATTCCAAACTCAGGGATGAGATTTGGTTCATTAATTTTATCTCACACAAATGTATAATCTCTTTTGTCACATTATCAAGCCATTAATGTCTTTAAACGTTTATTTAACATGTTTAAAAATTAATGAATGTTCTCAGAGAAGCTGTTGCTGGTGGTTTATGGAGTGCATATTTTTAAAATTGTAACTCAAGATCCATTCTGATGTTTTAGGCTGTTGTTTGGAATTTATTCTTATTGGCTGAGTTTGTTAGTGGAACATTTGTTTATGTGGACTTTTTTTTTTCGCTTTGATAGTAGATCATTCACTGACACTGTTTATAGGTTCGACTGAATACTGAGTGATGAGATTTAATATTAGAGTGAATAATAAATTTACCATGAAAATACATGGACAGACAAGAAAACAAAGAAGTCTGTTCACCTGAAATTGAAAAAAAAAGAAAAGAATGGAAAACATAAGAACTAGACAGACAAAATATTTATGCCGCATCAAGGGGCGTAATATATTAATTGTACTATAAGCTTTTAATTCATTTTTGTTTTAAAATCTGTAACAAACAGTGTAAACGTTATTGCAAATTTATGGTACACTCAAAGACTACACTTCCATTATGCAAGAAGCCAACCATGAGGGACTCAGACCTCAGGAGTGTGCAGTACTGACCTTTGAGAAGCGGCTTATACAAATTAGTTTGCCTTATTTCAGTGCGTACATAGCTTAGCGTGGTCTAGAGCTGTCACTGAGAAAATCGTGGACAAATAAAGAAAAACTCACATATATTTTCATAGTACATATATTTAAGCTCTAAGCTTTTATATAGATCTTGTATTAGTATTTATACACATATAAACAAATTGTTTTCCTTACTTTAGCATTCTCCGAGTTTAGTTGTGATACGACTCGTCTATACTCTCCATTAAGTATAAAGATGAATATACTATTATTCTTATTACTACAATGTACAAGTCGAACCCGTTTAATGTCACATCGTCGGGACCGTTTTTAAAAACGTCGATATTAAGCGGAGTTGACATTAAGCGAGGTCCATTAGAAGGAAGGTAAATGGGATAAAGCAACTTTAATCGCTGAATGACTGACGCTATTCCACACAGCGTTCATAAAATTAATCGCTATCTTGATGCTAGTCTCGGCGACACGCTTTTGTTCCACGGCATGCAGCACATGACGCACTGTTCGCTTTCTGTACTGTTGCTTTAAGGCGTAAATATGATACCTTGGCCGCACGACTGCAGCACGCTGGTTGTGTTAGGTGGCAGGAAAAGAAGCTTTATAGCCATCAGATTGGCGACTTCAATGTGCGCCGGACAGTTATCGAGAAACAACAAAACTTTTCTGTTCATTTATTGTTGTTGAAAGAAATGAACCACTCCTACAACAGTTCACTTGTCATCCAAGCACTTGGTTGGCCTTGTAAGTCACGAGCAGGCTCTTTACGTTCTTGAAGCATCGCGGATTTCTTGACTCTCCGATAACAAGGAGCGGAGACTTCTCAGTGCCAGACATGTTACAGCACACGACAGCTGTTAAGTGATCTTTAGCTCGTTTGCCACCCTGGCACTTCTCATCACGAAAGCACAGAGTTCTTTTCGGTAGCAGTTTATAAAACACGCCTGTTTCATACATGTTAAAAATGCCATCTGGACTGTACGCATCCAGAATTTTTTGGCAAACGCGAAATCCAATCATTAGCGACATCGGTGTTAACTCGGGCCGCTTAAAGCACTCAAGAAAACCGTTCGAACACTTCCAGTCGGGCATATGCATTTCTTTCGCAAAACGTTTCGCAATTTTCGCAAGCACAGAACCACACACAGCGACAACTGCGCGGAACGTGTCTGCTTGAATAATTTCAGCAGAGCATACTCAATATCCATGTAAGAACTTGCAGGCTTTCGCTTACAGTTTGACCAAACTAAAGACGAGTCAAAGTCTCGTTCAATTTTGTCTCGGTTTTTAACAAGTTTCGGTACAGCTGAAACGTCAATTCTAAATTTATCCAATATATTTTTTTCTCGTAACGTTTTCATCACCTTGCGTTTAGTAGCCATCAGCTATCACAATGAGAACCAGAGAGAACTTATCGGCTATACGATTTACAGTACACTATTCGAGACTGACCAATTATCAATTCGCGTTGCTAACTTAGCACCGTCCACGTCTTGACGAAGAAGACAAACAATGACCGAAAGAAGCCAGTTTTTAATCGCGAAAGGGCGGCCGTGGTAAGCCGGTCATTCACACCACCTGAGTTTTGATGCACATATGTTCAAAAGGTTGATGCGGCACGTACTCAGTGATCAAACGCCCGACCACAACTTTGATAAGGTGATAACGCTTTCTGAAATATTTATAGCTTGGGCTCGCCAAGTTTGTGATACGGAGTCTTTAACTTCTGCGGGTGCAAAAATACGATGACATTAACCAATTTGTATCAGTAAGCGGGGTGATATTAACCTGAGTAAAGTCCATGATTTACTTATGGGAATTGGCCCGGGATTACAAATTTCTGTGACAATATCCGGGTGGTGGTATAAAGCGATGTGATATTAAGTGGGTTCAATTGTATTTCTATTCATTTTGTGTAAGAAGAACGTAAGGTCTTTCTGTTTCATGTATTCCAGAACATTATATATATATATATATACACACACACACAGTATATAACGACCAAATAAAGTAATACTGTGTCATCAGCATATCTAATCTCTGGTATTTCATAACCTCCAATTGTTATGGCATCGTAATATTCTTTGTCTACCTCTTCTCTCTAACATTCCTCATTATATCTTCAGTATACAAGTAAACTAAGCAAGGCGACAATATGCAATATTAAACTTCTTAAATATCTCTACCACGATGTTGATATCCAAAGGTTATAACTATACCAAACGTATATCCCTAAGTCTGAGGCTTAATTTTACAAAAACTTCAAATCCTAACAACTAAACACAAGCAATATTCACACATCGTTGGGAATCATTGATGAATCAGTTCAGAATAATTTCATGAACCTTACCTGTGCTAGAAACAGCTGAAAAGTAGGATACTAACACGATGTGTGATATTTCTCTCATAATAAACATAATAAATGAACATGCCAAATGATGGTCGAACCCGAATTATCAGAACAAGTTAGTGACCGTTAGTAAAACAGTGTTTGCACCAGCAGCCTATTAGCACTATTATCAGTTTGTATTACAAATAGAAAAAAAGACACATTTGAGTATTCAAACATTGAATGAAGGAGTGGTGAGAATTATGATGAAGCAGCTTAAAAAATTCAAAGCAAAATACAATTTTGTTAAAAAAAACTTTCGTTTCGTTATAAGATAAAGCGAAACACTCACCATTTGAGCTAATAACCTGCATGAAGGATCATGTACCCTGGAGAAGAATAATAGCCAACACCAGTCGGCATGGCACCTGATGATGATGATGATGATGATGATAGAAAATAATAAACGTAAAGTTGGAAGTGAGTGAGGGACTTATGAGTGTGGTAATTAAGTAATTAAGTTCTTCCAATAATACAATCGTATTGTGACCGCCAACCCTAATTTTGAAGAAAATCTGACAACCATCCCGGTTCATTGTTAGCCAATAGTTCGACCTATTATGACTACTCTGATTTCTCATCATCTCTCATACCAAATGCAAAAAAAAATATTTCATTGTGTAAAACAACTAACAAAATAAGTTTATTATGACAAAATCAGGATACTAATCATGAATACACACAATACCAATACTGAGTACAGACCACATTACACACATAAGGATAACAGAATATATATATATATATATATATATATATATATATATATATATATATATATATATATATATATATATAATTAACATTGAAAGCAATGGCATCACTGAATCAAAATATGCAAGTCAGTAATTCTCAGTTATATCCACCTTCATTGTCATAGGAAATTTCAGCAATCAATAAATCACTATATATATACAGACATATATTCAGCAGTGAGATGAATATTATGGTCACACAGAATAAAAACATTATCAAAAGAGTGAGGGCTCTCATGACACCTTTACCATAGCAAGCTGTCCCTCCTTGGTATGAACAGCTGTTAATAAGCATCATATCAATCTCAACATTAGCTGTATGCTCTATGTGCATGGCAGCGACATCAAACTCATGGCAAAAGAATATGTCTAACTGAGCCACTGTTCAAGGTCTCTTATGTAAATAAATCATATCATTTTACCAGCATTGGCCAAAAAAGCATTATTGTATGTCAACCCGTATCAGCTGTATATAAATATACATTAACACCATCCCAACTCATACTACAGCCTTATCATATATACGTTAGGAGTGTGCAAAGCCTACACATTTTCATCCTACGAAGTCATCTCTAATAACCAACCTCATACACAACTAATCTAATTGAGTCAGGAGTCTCTATAGGATCATAGCCAGCAAACACTTATCACATATATCTACAACATAATCAATACAGGGCACAATAACATTGTATATATTTCAGTATCAAGAACCAACCACATCCACAAAACCACACGATGGCTCTCCCACCGACACATATCCCGAACTAACTGGAAAATATCTTCGCAACAGCTTGTATACTTATTAGTGTTCACAGCCTAATGTCACGGCCGATGAGAACAGGCTGTTTACACTGTTTAAGCAGGGCATCTTGCTTACAACTAAGAGAGCTACGAGAGAGCTGTTAAGGATGCACATTTCAGCAAGGATCATGCTAATGAATGAATGAATGAATTATTTAAGTTTCATTTCTATATCTTAAAAAATTGTTAAAATTGCTGTAACTTTTCAGAATACAGGAACAATAACTCAGAAGACAAGACAGATTCATTGAGGAATTTATTGGGAGAGGAAATAACAGCTCATAAAACCAGCGGTAGAAAAATTACCTGATGAAGCATAATTACTTGAAATGTACACATATATTTGAACAAAGGTGTAAACATGCACACATACAAGGGACGTTCAGAAAGTAATGCACTGCATCGTTTTTCTCAGGAGTTGTTTATTCAAAAAGCATGAAATTTATATACTATATACATGGCTATGTTATGTAAACATCGGTATTAATCAACATAACCCCGATCAGATTGTACGGCTTTACGTCAGCACGAAATAAGTGCATGTATTCCTAGCCCGTACCAGATTTTCTCTTGATTATGTAACCATTTCTTCGCTGCATGAATCACTCCTTCGTCATCTTCAAATCTTACCCCCTCGGAGTGCATCTTTAGTGGACCAAACAGATGGAAATCAGAGGTTGCCAAATCGGAACTATAGGGTGGATGGGGTAGTACAGTCCAACTCATTTTGGTGATTGCTTCCCGTGTTGCCAGACTTGTGTGAGGTCGCGCATTGTCATGAAGGAGAAGCAGATCTGTTGGATTCTTGTGCAGCCGAATTCTGCGAAAACGTATATATATATATATATATATATATATATATATATATATATATATAGAAGGATGTTATAAATTTTAACATGTAAGTGCCTTATTTCAATGTAAAATGTGCGCTCGATTGGAGGAATTTTCGACGAACACTGTCTTAATTCATGTTATGTAACTGTTTATTTGAAGAAAGTTTTTATAACTATATAAAATGTAGTAATAGGCAAAAGTGTGCTGAAATGTGAATGAAAATATTTTTACTATCAAAATTTGGGGACATAAAGTTCTCTAGCGGTACACAGTCTGAGAAACACTGTTCTTGTCTGAGAAACACTGTTCTTGTCTGAGATTAGTATGCTACACCGGAAATTGTGATCGTGTTGGACTTTATCAATTCTTTGCCTTCATTAGTTCCTGATTGGAGATATTTTGTCAAATATGTTCATGCTATGTCTAATCTGCATCGTGTTGTCAAATTTGTTTATATTAATTTATATGTAACAATTAACAACTGTTGCCATGTTTGCGTCACAGCAGTGTAACACTGGGCGTTTGTTTCATGTAGATGGTAATTAAATTTTCAGTTTTATTTTATTCTGATTGTTGTGTGAAATGTTAAAATGACGATTATGGAAACAAACAGATTTGAAAACTAACTTAAATAATCTGACTTGAGAATGTGGCGCATTTTCTTTCTGATCGACCGTCATCAGTGCCAATCACTATTCAAGAAAAGAGTATCCGGTTTACGCCAATACTTTACATCTCTACTACATCCTTACGCCACGGGGCTTAACTCTTTCACTCCAAAACAACACCGTCAGAGTTGGCAGATCTTGCTGTGCCTATGGGAGTCAATGCTCAGAACAATATTTAGGCAAAGTAAATAAAATGAAAAGTAAAATGTTTCTAACATGACCAGAGTTTTTAAATTATAGAGTAACTTCCTTACAGTTTGTTTCTTTAAAAAAATATTTAATCAAAAGTGTTCTAGCAGAGCATGAAAATTAAATCAGGAGTGAGAAAGTTTCATTTAAATTAAATGTAAATTAAAACTTTTTAAAATTTAAAAAACAAAATAAGTAGCATAAGTTGTTTAAAAAACATAACAGTGTTGTGAATGTCAAAACTGACTGCATAAGCCATTCTGGGAAGAAATACAGGATCTCTGGGCACAAACTGCTATAGCACTTGCGTGAACGCTGACAAACTAAAGCAGCGATGGGAGCTGTATTCATTTGACATGTGCACTGTTTAATTAACCATTGCTAATTATTTTCTGCTCAGTCATTATTTCCATAAAATTATAAAATAAAATAAACAAAATACGCACTTGAATCCTGCCGTCGTCACTGATTTTTTTTTTTACGAATGTTTTGTGTGTGTACTTACGGTTTATAGATTATCTATTTTTCTTGCACACTAAGTTTAGATGTCTAAAGTGGCTATGTTTAATTCCTATACTGGTTACAAATATTGTCGTGACGCGTTTCTCTCTCTTTCTCTCTCCGTCTCTCTTTCTCTCTCTCTCCTTCTCTCTCTGTCTCTGTCTCTCTCTATCTCTTTCATTCACCTGTCTCCCTTGATAGTAAAATATACATCATACCACGGAGAGAACCACTCAAATAACATGTGAAGATCTTTTGAAAAGGAAATTATTAGATAAATATCGATTGCTTTAATTGTAGAAAGCGGCAGAAATGAAGGCTGATATCGAAATCTTCCTGACTGACTTCTCTCGTGAGTGTTTTTTGTTGGCATAATAGGTTACAACTGACCTTCATTGTCTCCCCAGAAGACAATGTGCTTTTCTGGAATCACTCCCTAAATTTCCGCCTGCTCTACACAGTTCTAGAAAGTGATAAGAACAAAACACTTTCATGAATACCTTTGCATGTACCCTTGAATTTATTTCAATGTTAGCCTCCCTCAAGACGTTTTTCTTGTATTTATTAGGGGATCAGACTGCCATGAGTTTTTTCGCACCATATCTCAGCCGTGTTTCTCTTCTGCTGGTTAGTGCTAGTTAGGATCATCATTCGGGCATTATAAACAAGTCCCAGTCTTTTCATAGGAGGTGGCAGAGGGCCGATGTCGTAACAGTCAAAGAGACAGTGACCATAGAACAATTGTTGACTGCTTGTGTAAACGCTGGCCCTATTCCACGCCTCTGTGGTTCTCTTGGTAACAATGTATAGTCAGTCCAAGTGAACAGAAATCGAACGGAAATCAGACTGGGGCCTAAAAAGAAAAAGCCATGACGAAGACTGATCTGTCGGACCGAATGTTGCAGATGTAGCGCCCAGCTGTAAACCGTGACACATCGCAACCACATTCGGGCGAATAAAGAAAGAAAGAAAGAAAGAAAGAAAGAAAGAAAGAGTTACTGTTATCCAATATCATTGATGTGACTTTTTTCTTGGTTACTTCACTCTTCCTTTTGGTGTTTATTATTTTGCAAAAGAGATGAGGACTACTTTTTTTTTTTTTTACAAATCATTACTTAACATATTTTCCATATATGAGATCCACGTAAGCAAGTGTCAGAAGTGCAGTATGATAAATTTCGTCTTTTTTGAGCGGTTAGGGTTTATTGGGGGGGGGGGGGGTGGGTTATTCCATCGAGGGTGGAGCTCAGTTTAAGTCAGTCTGTCACAGCGCCAACATGTGCGCTAGGCGCGGATCAGCCACCAGTTCCTGGCTTAATTCTGGTGTAGTTTGTATGCACGAATTGTAAGTTGAGCATTTCCTTACCATACTTTAATACAGTATATTATTCATTATTGAATGAGGATTCTGGTTATTTTCTGATATTTTTATGTAGAAATGATATATTTCTATGAGACTAGATTTCCAGGGCTAAAGTATATACAAAAATAAGATATTACACGGGACAAATTTTTATAGGCTTTCTGGATGTTAATGCATTATTTCATATTTACTTCTATAGTAGCTAGTTTTCTATTTAGTTTAGAGGCGGTTATAGAAATGATCTTTTAATAGGTACATAGACCTAATACGAGTACTTATACATTAAATAAATACTATATAATCTAAAACAATATTTGTAAATTTAGAACAAAATCATTGGACTGATGGTCAGAGAAAAAAAGTATTTAAATACCGACAGGTCGGTAAGCAAGGACTATCTGTATATAAGTTTTTGTTGAAAAAAAATACATTGAAACAGGAGGAGTCTAGAAAGTCACGCATGGAAGAATACACAGAAACTGCAACAGACTCGAACGCACTCCCTGTATCGGTAGGCTGATCTGGCGCCCTGTTAAGCGATGTAGCAATATTGACCTGAATTACTATCAGTTTTCATGCATATACGACCAACAGCTGTGCTCACCAACAGGTATGCAGAGCTGCATTAATGTAATTCTGAGAAAGTGTGTAACAATTATTCGTATGTCGCTTACGTAGTTTGACCAATGTTGTTGTATCCGAACTTTTGACGTGACTGAGAGAGGGGGAAAAAAGCGTGCACAAGTTAAAAGAATTTATGTAAGAGGTAAGATGTTAAGATATTAATATATGTGCACCATAAATGCTCATATCTTCTGTTATTGTGATTAAATGCCACTTATTCCTAGGAATATTAATAGTAAAAATCCTATGATTTTCTATGTGTTTGGTGTGTGTATGTGACTGCTAGTAATATGTCAGTGGAACAGTATTTCCTAAACGTATTACAGTACTAGGAACACCAACAGAGAGGTGGGATAGGCTCTTGACTACTTTTGGTTCACCGGCTCTGATATCCATGCTATCGCTCTAGCATAGTCATTTTTGTTCCCAAACAAACTTTTGGTTAGAAAGCTGTTCGCGATAAAAACTTCACATACTTGAAGTTTGGCAGTTCTGGTACACATGCTACGATTAGATTAGCAAGGAATCTTAAAGGATCTGGACCCTGGTACTATGGATGAATTAGCAGTTCAGTGTGTACGTCACTCATTTCAGAGTTACCCTCAAGATCTTAGTCAACATATACCCACTAGAAAAATGTAGTATCAGAAGGATCTCAGAAATTATTATTTTTCGTAGACATTTTGAATAAATTATGGTTCATTGAAATGTGGTATATTAAACTATTTAAAAAAATGAATTCTGCTACAGAATTTGAGTTAACATTTTTTTTTATCGCAGTAGACCAAACTGTCCTCTTCACCCGGGAAGGTTCTATTATAAGCATTTCAGTCATAGTTTGAACATAACTGAGGAGGTTGTCTACATATACGAGGTGTGACTGATAAGTTCTCGGCATAAGGTACAAATATTTGAAGCACACGGCTGATATTAGGTGCATTTGTAGATCAGGTTAATGTAAGATTAAACACCAAGTTTCAAGAAATTAACTACAACAAATTTCTTTTTACAAGCTACTGAATTGCTAAGGGGTGGCAGGAATTGAGAAAATGGATAAAATTTCTCATCGAGTAGTCATTCGCTACCTCTGAATCAAGGACTTATCGTCGAAGGAGATCCATGAGGATACGGCAGAGACTCTAGGGGAGAGTATGTGGCAGTATACTATCTAAGGGATATAATCCATGATAAAAGTTAGTAATTTGTCCAAATTTTAACGCCCTTGATTCACGTAGTTATGGTTCGATTATAGGTCAATCTTGGAACTTTAAAAATCCCGAGATTTATGATCATGTTTGATGAACTTTACCTTGAAATGTTTTTTACTCAAGCTTAGCTAAGACCTTGGAAAATCTCGGGGAGCAGCGAACTTTATTCTGACATGTTTTTATTGAAGTTAAATTTAGAATCTCCAGTTAGTTTTTCACTGAAGGTCATTTATGGACGGTGAAATCCCGAAATTTTGATTGAACTTTCTCTAAACCTGTTTTTATGGCTAGCTAAAATTAGTTTGTTTTTCAGAGACTATTCCAAGGTCTTAAACAGGTGATTTTCATGAAGTTTAGGCTTTCTCGTGGACGAATGTTCACGGAAATAGGAACATAGACATTGCTGATGATATTTAAGCTCTGAACTTTTATGAAGGAGCATGATGTTTAGACACAGATTAGAATGTGGGATTAGGACAGAAAATAGAAGTGTGAGAATTATAGTGACAGGCTTGTGATTAGTGATTGAGTTATATGAGTATACTGAGTGAGAATTTTGATAGATAGTTGAAAGATTTGATATCATTATGGGTTAAAGAGTATTCTAGGAGATTGTGTAGTAATTTGTGATGGAATGCGAGTTGAGTTTTCCTTCCATGGATCCAGGTATGTTTACTTGTAACTGAAGAATGTAACAATAGTTCTTTTGAAGCATTGTAGGACTTACAGCGTCCGATACTTGTGTTATTTGCTTACGGATCCATGAAAAGGCTTCTTGTGAGAATGTAAGTTAGCATTTATGTCCATTCATGCTGTGTGTCTGGCAGTTTGTATGAGTGTGAGAATAGTGTAGCCTACTCTTTCTTTATATGGCGAACAAGCTCTCGTCAAGGTTGGGAGTGGTTTGTTCATTTATTTCAATCATTATTCTTCATCCTCACTGACCACCACCCATTCTTTTCACAATAAATACGTAGTTTATTTGATTCCATACAATTCGGGTGTCAGTGGTCTTCAAACTTTTGTATTGTCTGTGTACCTGTACATTCAGAGTCTGAGAATTTAAGTTTGTTGAAAATCTTTATTAGTAAAGTACTAAGACATTAGTTGGAATATTAGTATAAGTGCCCCTTCTTACAGCACAGTTAAGAAATCGGCAGCTCAGTTCAAACATGGAGGGAGAGTCTGGAAGATGATCCCCGTCCAGGAAGACCAAGAACGGTAACCACCGATGAAGCCACCGGCAGAATCCATGACATGATAATGAAGGATCGACGACTAACTGAGCGGTACATTGCCACTGAGTTGGATATCTCCAAGGAACGTGTTCATGCCATTATTCACAATGATCTTCAAATGACAAAGGTCTCTGCTCAATGGGTCCAGAAACTACTTGGAGCGAATCACAAACGACGGAGTCTCAACATATCAAGAGACAATCTTGGCCATTTTTCTGCAGATCCTTTAAAGTTTCTTCAGCAATTTATGACAATGGATGAGACTTGGGTTCACCATTTTCAACCAGAAACCAAAGAACAGTCAAATCAGTGGAAACATCATGGATCCCCACCTCCAAAGAAAGCAAGGGTGGTTCTGTCTGCAGGCAAAGTGGCTTCCATTTTTTGGCATTTAGAAGGTGTGCTATTGGTAGACTATCTTCAAAAGGGCAGAACGGTCACCGGAGCCTATTACGCTAATCTTGTGAAGCAACTGCGGGTCAAACTGAAAGAAAAGCGTCGAGGGAAATTGATGAGAGGAGTCATCTTTCAGCAAGACAATGCCCCTTCGGACTATTACCTGTTTACCAAACTAAAAAAGGAGCTCAGTGGTCACAAATTTGCTTCAGATGATGACGTCATTCATGCTGTAGACCACTTTCTACTGGCACAAGATGCTGACTTTTACAAAGAAGGGATCCTTATGCTCCAGGATCGCTGGACCTAGTGCAAAAACGTGCAATGGGACTATGTTGAGAAATAACCAAAAAAAGTTGTTACCAAAAAATCCGTTGTACCTTATGCCGAGAACTTATCAATCACTCCTCGTACATATAATCTTACAAATGTAAGTACTTAAAAACTGGAGACTCGTTTGAGATTGTTCTTCAATCAAAGGAAACTTCAAATCGTGATATAAATCCTTACAGGTTATAGCTACTAAAATGAAAATATTTTACAATTAATTCTCACAAAATGGATATAAGAGCACAAACTGATCGCTGGAGTTATTATATGCCTGTCCAGCTCATTCTTTGTCGGTCCAGTGCTTTTATGTGGTTTTTTTTAAAATGTGATCACAGAAAACGTTTTTGCTGAAATATTGGATTGTTGTATGTTCTTCAGTTATATGTGCTCATCTTACTTTCTGCCGTTCTTACGCCTGCCAACTTTCCTCACTCTTTCTATCTTTATAAAAGTGAACCATACACCTCTATCTACCTTCATTACCAAATCCTCTGTGGATTGCACAGTAAAACCCATACCCTCTTCCCCAGACTGTCGAAATCATAGCCATCACTAATCCGTTATATAGCAGTACGACTTAACAAAAACTTTAAAAACTTGGTTTACTTTATATATGAATATCTAGGAATAGAACATCTGAAATAAAATCTTATTCAAACAGTATTTTATTTCAGTATTTCAGAGTCCCATATCCCCATCATTTGGTTACTGTACACTCCGCCCCTTCTCCACAGGTTGAAAGCCCCTGATGTAGACTGTGTTTAAGATTTGATGTTAGCAGTATCAACTACATTAGTTAGATGTTTTGTTTAATATTTTCAAAGTATGCCATACCAAATAGCAAAGGTATGGAGACCTTTCAAGAGATTAACTGGTATGTTAGAAAAACAAAACATGAATGAAATAATTAGTGCCACCTGTGTCTCTTTTGTTTTAGTCAATGCTACATACGTGTCTCATGTTGTGAATATTTTGTTTCCGAAACTTGGAAAGTTGTGTTGTTAAATGGATTATTTGTGTGTTCCTATGGGACTTACATTGTTAAAACAGCCACGAGGTGAACACTCGAGGGAAAAAGAAAGAGAGGCTGACAAAAGGCTACCTGGCGTAGAACTACAAGCAGAAACGAGTAGCATGTAGCACAGCTGGGGCACAATACAAAGACTGGCCACAGACTTTGAGAGGAGGAGAGAATTTGTTGCTGTCCTGCAAGACGTCACAAGGCGCAATGGGCTGTGACTTCTTAGCCGATCACCAACCAAGGACATAGATGGATGGATAGATGGATGGATGGATGGATGGATGGATGGATGGATGTATGAATGGATGGATGGATAGATGGATGGATGGATGGATAGATGGATGGATGGATGGATGGATGGATGGATGGATAGATGGATGGATGGATGGATGGATGGAAACGGATATGTTTCTAGAAATTACTGCCAACACTGTCATTATAATCATTATCTGAGTTTCATCACACACTGAAATTGTAAACGTTCGATCAAGTTTTTCTCCAGCCATCTTCCGCTGTTGTCTAATTATGTTACTGAGTTTTATAATATCTCCATAATTGTTTGAAATGTGTGATTTGAAATTCATTTAAAAAAATTATCTTTATCAACTAAGCCATGAAAAATACTACTACTACTACTACTACTACTAATAATAATAATAATAATAATAATAAATAGAAGACGAAGAATGTAATAATAGTTTGTGTTGTTATGATCTTAAATCATATTTACATCTTCTCTACAGGGCAAATTTAGCATGGAGTTGTGGGAAAATGTTATATCTGTGAAGAGTATTTTTGTGGTCATTGCTATAGTTGCTGCTCTTACTGTCAGTTCCTAGTTTGTTTTAATCAACAAATATTTTTTTTGTATGAGATGTTGCCTCCTTATTTTCCTTTGTCCCTTGTCCCTTCTCTCTCTCTCTCTCTCTCTCTCTCTGTGTCTCCCTTTGTCTCTCTCTCTCTTATGAAGTGTTGTTAATGTTGTGTTCATATAAAAGAAATAAAACAAACAATTCAAATAACTAATAGAGAGATTGTGACTGCACGTAGGAGCTAACATTGCCATGAACTGTCATACAAGAGAGAGGTGTTTTTCTATGAAATAAATGTTTTAGCTGGTATATGTTGATGAAGGCAGCTGAGAGGTTTGATACTTAGGTTCATTCCTGAAATTAGGGAAAGCCACCTTAGCCGGCCCCGGCCACTGTGCATCAGCTTCAATGAGATCTTCTTCCTCTGTTAACATGACTGTAAGGGAGAGAGAGGGGAGTGAGGGACTTATGAGAGTGGTAATTAAGTAATTAAACTTCTTCCAGTGGTACAAACATGCCCCCAATCCTAATTTTGAAGATAGTTGTTTTGCATAAGAAATAATGAGAAAGTAGAGTAGACATAACGTCTATGGGTTGAACTGTTGACTAGCAATGATGCAGGAACTGGGATGGTTGTGGTCAGATCTATAGACACACATACATACATACATACATACATACATACATACATACATACACATATTCAGCAATGCAATGAATATTAACACCAGTAACAAGTAATCCCATTGTCAAATCAGTGAAGGCCTCATAACAGCATTTATCATAAACATTAGAACATGTCCCTCCGTACAGCTATACTAAGCATCATATCAACACTCAACATTATATATATGCTATATGCCCATGGCAAAGACATCAAAACTCAAAATTGCATGTATGCTATATGCCCATGGTAACGACATCAAAAGTCATAATGACATGTATGCTATATGCCCATGACAAAGATATCAAAACTCAAAATTACATGTATGCTATATGCCCATGGCAGCGACATCAAAACTCAACATCACATGTATGCTATATGGCCAAGGCAACGGCATCAAAATTACATGTAAGCTATATGCCCATGGCAACATGAAAACTCATGGCAAGAAAGAGCGCGGAACAACAACTCCTTCAGATCATCAGAGGAAGTACCCCCCCCCCCCTTTTCAGACAAGTGTTTCGGCCTTATTACACTCTTGACACTCTTAGGGGGTGGGCTCTTCTGGGACATGACTCCCAGAGGTCTTGTGAGTTGTTGCTTTTTTTTCCGTCCCGGGATTGAACCCGTGATCTTCCAGTTGGCACTGCACTTTCTGAAGTGCGTCTTTAGCGATTTAGCTAGGGAGGACTGGTACTGGTTGTGACAAACGAAATTATTTACGTTCTCATTGAATGTTTCGCATACTCCACAGCCAGCATGAAGCCTTTTCTGCTGTTTCTGAAAGGCTTTTCTATGCCCTTGCTCTTGCTTGTCCCTTTATGCCCAGTTGCTTACATAGGTCGTATGGTGATGCTGATACGAATCCTCTCGCTTTCACTTCTACAGCTATCACTTTTGCCCTGACTCTTGCCCCCTGCCTCAATTGCTTGACCAGATCATGTACTTCTCACATTTGAATAGATGCTGCTCCTCTATTCTTGTTTCGTACAGGACCGTAAGCTCGATCATTATTAATTCATGTTTTTCTATGGAGTACACTACAACGTCTGGTCGCACTCCTGTGTTCTTGATGGCAGTCGAGTATTCTCTTCTTCCTGGTAGGCCCACTATCACACCCCAGTCATTTCCGTCATCTAGTAGTGATGGTAAGGGAATGTCCCTGATTTCTTCTTCTTCTTCGTTCGCTTCTACCACCAAGACCGCCCTGTGATCCTACTTAATTTACGCCGAGAGGACCACAAGAGGTTCAGAGTATCGCACGGCGTGAGCCTGTATTCTTGGTGGGTCCCAGAAGCGGGATTGCGTGACACCGTGGTTTTCGTTGCACCAGTTAAGTCTAGAGTTGGAGTTTCTCATTGGAAAACCTCGACGTGTTTTGAGATACCCGTGTATCACTGCCGGGTGAGAGGTGGTTGCCCATCCATTTCGGCGTTGGACTTTCTCACCGGAAAACCTCAGCGTGATTAGGATACGCATACATCCCCGCCGAGTGAGAGGTGGTTGCCTGTCTAGACTGCCCTGGTCCAGTGTCTCCAACTTCAGCATTTTGCGGTCGTGGCCGCTACCCTTCCTAGTTGTGACCAGAACGGAGCTTTTGTCCAGGAGGACGAATCCTCGCCACTAGTGACTTCCACCCCTGGGTTGAGCCGGTTTAGGCATATTATCCCAGTATGGGCGTGTTTAGGACATGGCTGACCTATAGAGCAGAGGTACCGTGACATGCGTAGCCATCAAGTTTAACCCCTGATGTAAGCCGGTTTAGGCATATTTCACCAGTATGAGTGTATTTCGGACGTGGCCGACCTCTAGAGCAGAGGTGCCGTGGTATGGATAGCCCTCGCCGCGATACTACTGTATATACCGATTAACCTTCACTTTATCCTTTCCATCACCTTTTTTACATCTGCGCCACACAGCAACCCTGACTGCTTTTCCGCATTTTCTTGCTTGGCCGGGAGGAGCTTCACTCCGCGCGCGGCATCCGAAGAATCTCGCCAGCAGTGTCTTAGACAGTTCAGGCATTTCGCACGATAATAGCGCACTTAGGACGCGGCCGACCCCCAGACCAGAGGTGCCGTGATTTGACTACTGTTTACTTCGCTTATTCTTTTCTTTCACCTTTTGCACCGTGGTGCTGCACGGCAACCCCATTTGCTCCTTTCTTCATTGGCCGGGAGAAGCCAACTCAACGCACGGCAGCTGAAGAATCTCGCCAGTAGCGGTCCCTGATTTCAATATGCGATGTCGTACCAGCGCCTATGAAGTATTTAGGTGGGACCTCAACTCTTTTGATGTTATTTGCTTTATATTTTGCCCTGCCTGCAATGGCTACTAATTCCTACAGCACTCTGTTGTGCTGCCAGGTGTAGCGTCCTGAACCTAATGATACTTTGCATGCTGACAGCACATGTTCCAATGTTTGCTTTTCGTTGCAGAGAGGGCACTTTGTGTCTTGTGATACACCGGATTTGTATAAGTTGGAACCTGGAGGCAGCAGATCATAAGTAGCTGTGATGATGAAACTGAGTCCCAGGGGTGCCATTTTCCAGATGTCATTCCACGTTAGTGATCCCTGCAGGACTTCCTCCCATGTTAGTGATCCCTGCAGGACTTCCTCCCATGTTAGTGATCTCTGCAGGACTTCCTCCCATGTTAGTGATCCCTGCAGGACTTCCTCCCATGTTAGTGATCCCTGCAGGACTTCCTCCCATGTTAGTGATCTCTGCAGGACTTCCTCACATGTTAGTGATCCCTGCAGGACTTCCTCCCATGTTAGTGATCCCTGCAGGACTTCCTCCCATGTTAGTGATCCCTGCAGGACTTCCTCCCATGTTAGTGATCTCTGCAGGACTTCCTCCCATGTTAGTGATCCCTGCAGGACTTCCTCCCATGTTAGTGATCCCTGCAGGACTTCCTCCCATGTTAGTGATCTCTGCAGGACTTCCTCACATGTTAGTGATCCCTGCAGGACTTCCTCACATGTTAGTGATCCCTGCAGGACTTCCTCCCATGTTAGTGATCCCTGCAGGACTTCCTCCCATGTTAGTGATCCCTGCAGGACTTCCTCCCATGTTAGTGATCCCTGCAGGACTTCCTCCCATGTTAGTGATCCCTGCAGGACTTCCTCCCATGTTAGTGATCCCTGCAGGACTTCCTCCCATGTTAGTGATCCCTGCAGGACTTCCTCCCATGTTAGTGATCCCTGCAGGACTTCCTCCCATGTTGTCCACTGACCTTGCTGTGCCTGTTGGACTGCCTTCTGGACCCGCTTGTCATCCTCTGAATTCCTTACTTTGTTGATGATCATATCTCTTCTTTCCTTAAAGGAAGGCTTTGACCACCATTTAATTCAACCATGATTATATCCCCTTTTGTTGGTCTGGGTGTATCCTATTCTTTCAGCTCCTGTGTTTCCTTGGCTTGCGGTCACTTCTTCACTTACTTTCCATTTTCGTCCAGTTTTAAGTGTTGGCTGCACTTCTCGTACCACCGGATCTGTAGATTCTTGTAGCATCATTGCAAGCCTTGTCTTTCATACCCTGTATTCTTCAACCACAGATTTGAATGGTAGCTGCAATGACATACACTCGTATATTATTATTAATACAATACAATACAGTACAATAGAATACCCTACAACACAATACATTTAAAAACAATACAATACAGGACAGCACATCACAAAATAAAACAACACAGCAATGCAATACAATGCAATATATTATAGTATAGTATATTATAGTATAGTGTGTGACATTGTGTGATGTGATATAATATAATATAATATAATATAATATAATATAATATAATATAATATAAATGTTCCTCAGCGTTTAATATGGAAAAAATGGAAAAAGAGGCACTCAGCAGCGGTAAGTACACGTACAGCATGGTGAAATTATTACCTATCCTCATAATGGTAAGTAATACAAATTTAACAAAAGACGGAAAAAAACTTTTTCTTGGCCTGGAAAACTCGAGAAATGTAATTTTTGCCTTACTCCTCACAATAAACCCAGACAGTACATGTATAAATTACGTAAACCCAGACAGTACATGTATCCAGAACACAGCTGACATACCCCCGGGATCATTGAATCAGGCAGCAGAAGTATGGCAAGACTGTTGATTATAGACAAAGCTGTACACGTGACGTCCCACCTCAAATCATGTCCTTGATGAACTGGAGTGGAGAATTGCCTCCATTCGTAGAATAAAGAATAGGGTGGGGGCGAGCCAGGAGTGGGGGAAAGAACAGTATCACTCCATGGACAGCTGCCGCAAGGACAAGACACACACCTTACCTTGGTTACTAGAACCGGAGGCGAAGCAGATATGGGAACGTCATGAATACTTCCACGTTCATATTTATGTCCTTCATTTTGTGTAGAATCTGATATAATAACGAACGGAAACAATTTTAATTCTGAACAGTTACCTTAAATCAAAGTTCTTCTGACAACATTTCGGGTTGTTCAGATTTATAGTACATCCCTACTATGCATAAGTATATGAATGTTTTTCACCAACTGTGTACATACGTACATAGAGCTCTGAGGTATAATGAGGATGAGCATAAAGTCTTTCTCTGATTTCAAACATTTTAATAAACAAAAACTATTCCAGATACGGAAATGTGGTTTTTGCAGATTTTACGGCAGTTTAAATCGTTTTTTTTCTCTTTTTCATTACATCGTTCATGCACTTCAGCATGTCCTCCGTCTAAGAGATATTGGATTTCTTGTCTCGTGTTGTCCAACATCTCTTTAGTCACCATTACTAAAGCGTCATTTGTCCTCGCCTTTAAAGTTTAAATATCAGGAACAGGTGAACTGAAAACTTTGTCCTTAATATACCTCGACTGAAAAAAAGTTAGGAGGGGTAATATCCAGTGCATAGAATACTCATTTCAGAACCTTCGTTGAATTGTAACTGGGAAATTTAATTCCTGATACCACAAAACACACTGGGCTTTATTCTTCATGGACACTATTTTGATACTGGTGATTGCAGCACTGTCTTACAAAAAAAAAACACTCTAAGTCTGTAATGGTCAATGGATTCTTTATTTTAATACTGTACGGAGATATCTTTATCCAAAAAAAAAACACTGCACTATTTTCAGTTATTTTTTTCTGCCTGAGCTGGGATTTGATATGCATGTTTAAGGAAACATTTGAATCATCATTCATATTAGAATACAATTAGAAATATTTGATCCCTTTAATTTCATTTTAAATGAAAGCGCATTTCAAAGTCTAATTTAGACAATAGTTTATGACTATCAATTGTCTCTCATGTATTACAATTCTGTCGAAAAAAAAAAGATCTGCAGTAACTCCTGCATCGGTTCGTCCATGAAATCTTTGATAAAGATAGAACAGATAAATATGTATACATTAATTGGGACAGATCAACAATGATACAGAGAAATTAAAATTTTTCTTGGCCTGGAAAACTCGAGAAATGTAATTTTTGCCTTACTCCTCACAATAAACCCAGACAGTACATGTATAAATTACGTAAACCCAGACAGTACATGTATCCAGAACACAGCTGACATACCCCCGGGATCATTGAATCAGGCAGCAGAAGTATGGCAAGACTGTTGATTATAGACAAAGCTGTACACGTGACGTCCCACCTCAAATCATGTCCTTGATGAACTGGAGTGGAGAATTGCCTCCATTCGTAGAATAAAGAATAGGGTGGGGGCGAGCCAGGAGTGGGGGAAAGAACAGTATCACTCCATGGACAGCTGCCGCAAGGACAAGACACACACCTTACCTTGGTTACTAGAACCGGAGGCGAAGCAGATATGGGAACGTCATGAATACTTCCACGTTCATATTTATGTCCTTCATTTTGTGTAGAATCTGATATAATAACGAACGGAAACAATTTTAATTCTGAACAGTTACCTTAAATCAAAGTTCTTCTGACAACATTTCGGGTTGTTCAGATTTATAGTACATCCCTACTATGCATAAGTATATGAATGTTTTTCACCAACTGTGTACATACGTACATAGAGCTCTGAGGTATAATGAGGATGAGCATAAAGTCTTTCTCTGATTTCAAACATTTTAATAAACAAAAACTATTCCAGATACGGAAATGTGGTTTTTGCAGATTTTACGGCAGTTTAAATCGTTTTTTTTCTCTTTTTCATTACATCGTTCATGCACTTCAGCATGTCCTCCGTCTAAGAGATATTGGATTTCTTGTCTCGTGTTGTCCAACATCTCTTTAGTCACCATTACTAAAGCGTCATTTGTCCTCGCCTTTAAAGTTTAAATATCAGGAACAGGTGAACTGAAAACTTTGTCCTTAATATACCTCGACTGAAAAAAAGTTAGGAGGGGTAATATCCAGTGCATAGAATACTCATTTCAGAACCTTCGTTGAATTGTAACTGGGAAATTTAATTCCTGATACCACAAAACACACTGGGCTTTATTCTTCATGGACACTATTTTGATACTGGTGATTGCAGCACTGTCTTACAAAAAAAAAACACTCTAAGTCTGTAATGGTCAATGGATTCTTTATTTTAATACTGTACGGAGATATCTTTATCCAAAAAAAAAACACTGCACTATTTTCAGTTATTTTTTTCTGCCTGAGCTGGGATTTGATATGCATGTTTAAGGAAACATTTGAATCATCATTCATATTAGAATACAATTAGAAATATTTGATCCCTTTAATTTCATTTTAAATGAAAGCGCATTTCAAAGTCTAATTTAGACAATAGTTTATGACTATCAATTGTCTCTCATGTATTACAATTCTGTCGAAAAAAAAAAGATCTGCAGTAACTCCTGCATCGGTTCGTCCATGAAATCTTTGATAAAGATAGAACAGATAAATATGTATACATTAATTGGGACAGATCAACAATGATACAGAGAAATTAAAATATTTATTGATGCAAGGTCTGTCATTTATTTTCCTGGTGGAATTTCAGGATAACTCGTCAAACGTTTTCTATAACCATGATGTTGAAAGTCAGAGAGGTCAAAGTACTGTATACTCCGCATCATCCAAGAAAGACCTTGCGCTGGCATTCTTTTCTCACAGCCAAGATGTTGAAAGTCAAAGACCTCCTAGTACTGTATACTACGCATCGACTACCAAAGACCATGCGCCGTCATTCATTTATCACAGCCAAGATAGTGAAAGTCAAAGAAGTTCAGGTACAGAATACACTGCACCGACTATCAAAGATCCGGCGCAGTTATTCATATCTCAAAGCCAGAATGTCAGAAGTGAAATACGTCCAAGTATTGTATACTTTGCATCGACTAAGAAAGACCTCACGCTGTCATTCATTTCTCACAGTCAAGATGTTGAAAGTCAAAGAGGTCCTAGCACTGTAGACATTGCATCGACTAAGAAAGACGTTACACTCTCATTTATTTCTCACAGCCAGAATGTTGAAAGCCAAAGATGTCCAGGTACTGAATACTTTGCATCGACTAAGAAAGATCCGGCGCTATCATTCATTTCTCACAGCCAAGATGTTGAAAGACGTTCAAGAACTGTATACCCCGTATCGGCTACAACACACCCCGCGCCGTCATACATTTCTCACAGCCAAGATGTTGAAAAACATCCAAGAACTGTATACCCTGTATCGGCTACCACAAATCCTGCACCTTCCTTCATTTCCCACAGCCAAGATGCTGAAAGAGGTCCAAGTACTGTATACACTGCACCAACTAAGAAAGACCCTACGCTCTCCATGATTTCTCACAGCCAAGATGTTGAAAAACGTTCAAGAACTGTATACCCCGTATCGGCTACCACAAACACTGCACCTTCATTCATTTCTCACAGCCAAGATGTTGAAAGAGATCCAAGTACTGTATACACTGCACCGACTAAGAACGACCTTACGCTCTCCATGATACCTCACAGCCAAGATGTTGAAAAACGTTCAAGAACTGTATACCCTGTATCGACTACCACAAACTCTGTACCTTCATTCATTTCTCACAGCCAAGATGTTGAAAGAAGTACAAGTACGGTATACATTGCACCGACTAAGAAAGACCCTACGCTCTCCATGATATATCACAGCCAAGATGTTGAAAGAGGTCCAAGTATTGTATACACTGCACCGACTAAGAAAGACCCTACGCTCTCCATGATTTCTCACAGCCAAGATGTTGAAAAACGTCCAAGAACTGTATACCCCGTATCGACTACCACAAATCCTGCATCTTCATTCATTTCTCACAGCCAAGATGTTGAAAGAGGTCCAAGTACTGTATACACTGCACCAACTAAGAAAGACCCTACGCTCTCCATGATTTCTCACAGCCAACATGTTGAAAGAGGTCCAAGTACTGTATACACTGCACCAACTAAGAAAGACCCTACGCTCTCCATGATATCTCACAGCCAAGATGTTGAAAGAGGTCCAAGTATTGTATACACTGCACCAACTAAGAAAGACCCTACGCTCTCCATGATTTCTCACAGCCAAGGTGTTGAAAGAGGTCCAAGTACTGTATACACTGCACCAACTAAGAAAGACCCTACGCTCTCCATGATATCTCACAGCCAAGATGTTGAAAGAGGTCCAAGTATTGTATACACTGCACCGACTAAGAAAGACCCTACGCTCTCCATGATTTATCACAGCCAAGATGTTGAAAAACGTCCAAGAACTGTATACCCCGTATCGGCTACCATAGATCCTGCATCTTCATTCATTTCTCACAGCCAAGATGTTGAAAGAGATCCAAGTACTGTATACACTGCATCGACTAAGAAAGACCCTACGCTCTCCATGATATCTCACAGCCAAGATGTTGAAAGAGGTCCAAGTATTGTATATACTGCACCGACTAAGAAAGACCCTACGCTCTCCATGATTTCTCACAGCCAAGATGTTGAAAAACGTCCAAGAACTGTATACCCCGAATCGACTACCACAGATCCTGCATCTTCATTCATTTCTCACAGGCAAGATGTTGAAAGAGGTCCAAGTACTGTATACATTGCATCGAGTAAGAAAGATCCTACGCTATCATTCATTTCTCACAGCCAAGACGTTGAAAAACGTCCAAAAACTGTATACCCCTTATCGGCTACCACAAACCCTGCACCTTCATTTATTTCTCACAGCCAAGATGTTGAAAAAGGTCCGAGAACTGTATACCCCGTATCGGCTACCACAGATCCTGCACCTTCATTCATTTCTCACAGCCAAGATGTTGAAAGAGGTTCAAGTACTGTATACATTGCATCGACTAAGAAAGAGCATGGGCTGTCATTCATTTCTGACAACAAAGATGTTGAAGGTCAAAGAGGTACAAGTACTGTATACTTCGCAGCGACTACCAAAGACCCTGTCACTCCACAACAACGACAGCAGTACAACAAGCAAAATGAACAGCAGCAACAAAAGCAGCAATTTATACTGCAAAAACAGGGTAAACAACAAGAACAACAACTATGGCTGGAACAGTTTTTACAGGAGCGACAGGAGATGAGACAGAAAGATGAAGAAAAGAAACGGAAAGAACATCAAAAGCAATTACAAGAGCAACATGAGAAAGAACGGCATAAATTACGCCAACAAAGAGAACGAGAAAATGAGGAACAGCAAAAACAGTTACAACAAGAGCAACACAAGCAAGAACAGCGATTACAAGAACAATATGAGGAACAACAACAACAACTACTACTACGACAAAGACTAGACCAATATAAACAGCAGCTTTATTACGAGCAACAACAGCAGCAACTTTATTACGAGCAACAGCAGCAGCAGCGACAGAAAAGACAGTCTCCTAAGAAACAAACAAGAAACGTAAAGAAACAAGCATGGCAGGATCATCAATCAAATACATTTCTTAGTCCACAAAGTTATACACAGAACAAATCACACAAAAGATTAGATCTGCATTTTTCCTCTCTGAAAGACGCCATGGCGGAATTTAAAATGTTTCTTGCAGATTCTATAGAAGGTAAGCTGTTACACACGAACTTTATGCACCAATAATATTTGTTTACCTGTAACATATACCAGGGGCCTATTAAGAGGGGGCCAGGTGTTATGTCCTTCCGGGGCCAAGAGGTACTTCCTGTTTCAAGGAAAGCCCAATCGGGCTTGAAGGAGTGGACGTAATATACAAAATCAGATTGTCTTATCAAAATAAATGGTTTAGCATCGCCTTACAAAATTTATCTCGGACGGTCTGAATGTAACAAGCTTTTCGGCGTTCTGCTCATAAGGCTATTGTCAATTATTGCCTTGTTGTTCATATTCGGTGCTTTATTTGCTCTTTTAGCGCAGACTACTCAACCTTGATAAGACAGTCTTCATCTGTTATTTTTACTTCCTTATTGTCTTTCTTTTATTATAAAAGGATTCGCTCCCTTGCAAACTTAATGAACTATAATGTAAATGTATGACCAGGCTGTGTGTATACTGGACATGAAAGTGAAGAAAAAAAGATATGATCTGCTTTCGACAGAGGTCTGAAAACTGATCTGTGGTAGGAGCAGGGTACATTCATAGAGATATAGTTAAAAACTACGGAAGGCTGTAAGAAAACAAAACAACTTCCTTCTTGTGGGATGTCGCCCTCTTAGATTCAAGGAATAATTTGTATTTCAGAAATTCTGTACTATACTGCATGTGTTTTGTCCATGCGCTATCGTTGTTCTGGGACGATTCAAATATTACACAATACTGTTGTATTTTCTATGCTGTTCTTGAAGAAGATGTTGTAGGGTATGATAATTATGATAGTTTGCAGTTCAGTGACTAAACTTGTTATTCTAGGCCACAGCTGTGGACACTTCACACGATGACCAATCGACCTTGCCTAAGTATGGAAAATCTTAAAGTCAAGGAAACAACAGGTTTAGTTTTGTTGTAGGAATGGAAAATTCCAGGGGAATGCTTAGTATATACGGCGTAACAGAGTAAGAAGTCATAGGTCGGATGCTGAAATGAAATGGCGCCGTTCAGCGTGGAAATGAGCTGCTCTTGGACGAAAGAATGTTCTTGTTCGTGGACAGTGTTTAACCATTTATGTAGGTAGAACTGTGTGATTGTTGTGAGGAAGATGAGTGGAAAGAGCTACGATCTCAATGACCCATTGACTCACGTGAGTAGACATTTGTAGTGTTTTGTATGTGTTCGAGTTTATAATTTTTACCACAAGAATGAGTATATCTTATCTTTAGTTGTACATGTAACTGCAGCCTAGTATGGCAAGAGCACATTAAATACAGGTAAATGAAGAAGACGCGAAGTCGAGGGAAAAGAGTAAATGTAGTATAAATAAATAAAGAGAATGGACGTAAAGTCGAGAGAATATTACAGTAATATAACTAAACAGAAGAAGACATAAAGTGGAGAAGGCATGTATAGATGTAAAAATAATACAGAAGATATAAAGTCGAGAAAATAGTTAGCGAAGTACAAAAATAGATAAGTCTACAATTATAGAGATGTACAATGTCCGACAATTAAGTAATGAGACTGATTTTATTATGGCCAAGACAAAAAAGCCATCAATGAAGCAAACCATGGAATCCAAAAAGGCAACCTTCATCTATGATCTGGTAACCTTTCATTGCGCCCGATAAGCAGATGACAAACAAGCTGCTATTTTGTTGACCTAGTTAGAGGTGCATTGCCACGTAATCAGCATGGGGCAAAAAGCTAACATTAAATTCTGTTTAAAACTCGGAAAAAAGTGCCATGAAGACAGTTGAATTGATGCGACAAGTTTATGGGCATAATTGTTTATCTTGTGCACAGATATTTAGGTGGTATTCAATATTCAAAAGTGGTATGGAAACGATTACAAATGCAACTAGACAGGGACGACCAATTTCTGTTCGTAATGAGGAACTCATTGCAAAAGTTAGAGAACGGATACAAGAAGATCATTGTTTGACTGTGAGGATGATGGCAGATGAATTTGGTGTTAACCGAGATACCATTCGTAAAGTTTTAGTGGAAGATTTGGGAAAGGAAAAAGTTTCTTGTCGGTTTGTACCACATTCGGTGTCTGATGACCAAAAACATCAGCGTGTTGAGTACGGAAAAGACATCATAAAAACGTGTCGCAGAAAAAAACATTTCTTAAATTTGATTGTTGCAGAGGATGAAACATGGATTTTCCGAAATGATCCCACAACTAAACGCCAAACTGCTCAGTGGAAGTCATCATCATCACCAAAAGGCACAAAAAATCCGTCTTCAAAAGTCGAAAGTGAAGACAATGTTGGTGTGCTTCTACGGCAGCAAGCAAAGGAGTTATTCACAAAGAATTTATTCCAGCTGTACAGACTGTCACTGCCAAAGTTTATTTAAGTATTTTGAAACGTCTATTGAAAAGGATTCTCCGAGTCCGAACCGAATATTCAACACCTTGCAGTTTTTCCCTTCTTCATGATAATGCACCGGCTCACCGGGCGATAGTTGTACAGGAATTTTTGGCCCAAAAACAAGTGTGTGTTCTCAACCATCTACCCTGTTCCCCAGATTTGTCTCCCTGTGATTATTTTCTATTCTCAAAATTAAAGTTACCGTTGAAAAGATGCTTATTTTATGATACTGATGACATCAAAGGACCGTAACATCGAGTTTAAGGGTCATACCAACAGAAGAACTGCAGAGGTCGTTCCAGTGTTTGTTAGATCGTGCCACTCGCTGTATCAATGCACAAGGGGCTTATTTTGAATAAAATACAGATTATATCTTCAACTGTTATTTATTTTATTTTTTATGGAATTAGTCTCACTACTTAATTGTCGGATCTTGTATGTGATTACGTGTATGTGATATGCACTGTTAATGTGAAACTAATTTGTATTGTATACTATAAAAGCTGAATATATATATATATATATATATATATATATATATATATGATTCCCGGACGTGACAAAGAAATATGGAACCTCAATCTGACAAAAGAAGGACAAACTGACTGTACAAAATACACAAATACGGTGTGAGACAAATAAAAATATATCCGGGTCATACTGAAAGTCATGAGGAAAATGTTTTAAAAATCAGAATTTATAGATAGAGAAAATATAAATGTATCACCTTAAACTGCATACTTTTCTTCACTTTTGAATATAATCTCCATTTCTCTGCACACATTTTTCCCATCTCTCTGCAAGTTTGAAATGACTCTCCCGGTAGAATTCCGTTCCAGCTGACCGAAGGCACAGACGCACTGCTTTCTGGACGTTATCTCAAATATCGTAGTGATGGCCTCGCATTTGTTCTTTCACAAAACCGAAAAGATGGCAATCACTGGGTGCCAGGTCGTGGCTATAGGCAAGGTGTGGAAGAATTTCAAAACCTATTTTCTGAATTTCCTCATTTGTCCGGCGAAGAATTTTTCTCGCAGCTTTGTGATCTTCAGTCAACAAACGTGGAACCCAGCGGGCAGAAACGTTTATATAGCCTAAGGTTCAGTCAATTCCTGTATTGCACTGTGTCCTATTCCACGATTTACAGCGATTTCAGATACTGTGACATGTCTGTCTTGTTTAATGATGTCGTCAACCCCTTCCATGTTGCGTTCAGTGGAGGCAGTTTGAGGACGACCGCTGCGAGGCATATCTTGGATGCTCATGTTTCCATCTTTGAAATGTTTCACACACCTCCTAACACTGCTAGCACCCATACACACATCTCCATAAGCAAGTTGAAGTCTTTGGTGAATTTCAGCAGCGGGTATTTCCTCTTTAACGAGGAACTCAATAACAGCACCTTGACCAAACGAAACTTCAAAACCCGCCATTTTGTTTCTGCTCCTCGTGGACACATGACACCTGATGGTGACGTCATGTGGCATCTACATGAAGTGCAAGGATGCAGCTTAAGGTGATATATTTATATTTTCTCAATCCATAAATTCTGATTTTTAAAAACGTTTTGCTCAGAACGTACGGTACGGCTCTCCTACATTCGTTAATTTTGTTTTTCCAGAATACAGAGAAAGTAACTACAGGCGAGTGAATAGGTTCGTTGATGTAATTACTGGAAGAGGAAACCACAGCGCAGGTGGCATTCCTGTCATAAAACCAGCGGTAAAAAACTACCTTATAAAGCATGACTACAAGTAAGTAGAAATGTACAGTCACAATTTGTCCGTTTGTGATTCATTATTCATTTGAGCTTTTTCCTCCTACTCTAATTAATGTGTAGACTAGGAGTGGGTAACTCTAATTCACCACAGGTTTGGAAGGTGAAATTAGCAAAACCATGAAATGTGAAATGAAAGAAAAACTGATGCGTAACCAAAAATTAACAAAATTTTAGAGAAAACACATCCGAAAACAGGAGTACAGTCACTTCTTTGCAGTGTAGAATTTCAATTTGGGGACGTGTCTTTGTTCTCTTGCATCATCATCACCATCGTCATCGTCATAGTTGTCGTTACTGGCAGAAGAGCGATGAACTTGGACACATTCTTACAGATAATAAATAATTTGATGTAAAAATGAGATAAAATGATAGCGTTAGATATGCTGCATATTTCTCTTTTACATTAGTTAATATAAGAGAACATGGAAGTCTGTATTTCGTACACTACAATTTGAACTATTAATAAAACAGTAAATTTTGGATTGCCACGCGTGGTCTTTCATTTATTTCTTTATTTTTAATGCAGATTTTCTTGGAATAATCCTGGTATGGTAAGAATAGATTTGCTAAGTACAAGAGATGTCTACTCATGTTCATTATCGTCATCGTCATAGTCGTGGTCATCGTCGTCGTTACTGGCAGAAGAGCGATGAACTCGGACACATTCTTACAGATAATAAATAATTTGATATAAAAATTAGTTAAAATGATAGTGTTAGATATGCTTCAAAATTCTCTTTTACATTAATTAATATAAGAGAACATGGAAGTCTGTATTTCTTACACAATCAGTACAATTTGAACTATTAATAAAATAGTAAACTTTGGATTACTGTGCGTGGTCTTTCATTTATTTATTTATTTTTAATATAGATTTTCTTGGAATAATCCTGGTATGGTAAGAATAGATTTGATATCTACAAGAGATGTCTACTGACCATCAAACCTCAAGATTTTCTACTGAATTTCTCGTGAATGTGATCAAAGAACTACAAACTGAATTACACCGAAAAGGCTACTCGAAAGGCTCGAACAAATTGTCAGTCAGTCATTTGCATGTTCCTTGCGGATTTCCTCCCTAACAGCTCTCCTGTAGGCCTCTTGGTTATAAGCAAGATGCCCTGCTGCCAGTGCATCCATATGCAGATTATCAACGATGTCTTGCAGCCTTGGTCTTCCCCTCTTTCTTTTTCCCATTATGTACCCTTCCAAGAGAGGTCTTCTCTAGATTATAATGACGTTTAATGTGTCCAAAATATTTAAATTTTCTCTTTTTAATCCTCTTTGCCAGCCAGCCTTCTTCAATATTAAGTTCTTGTAGTATGGATATATTTGTTCTTTTTTTTTGTCCATATTCGAAGAACTGTTCTGTAGCATTTACATTGAAAGACATTTATGTGTTTCTCAGCTGTTTTGTTAAGTGTTCAGGTCTCACAGTCATATGTTGCGATGGGAGAGATGCATGCCTTTAAAAATCTTATTTTTGTAGTGAAAAGACTGTAGCGTCAGGAGTTAGAATAAATCGCAGCATATTCATTTAGAAAAATTATTTTTGAACAAAAATAGTTTCCAATAAGCTGAGACCATTTTTTAAAAATTATGTTGTGCTTGAGACACGTCCATAGGTCCTTCCTTTTCACCTCAGCGGAAGGACAATATTAGCATAGTGCAAGAACTTCGTAACATTGGAAAGAACCTTGATAAATGGACTCAGCGGCGTTGACTGGGCCAGAATTGTAAATTTATTTATTGTAAATTGTACCTTTAGTCTCGGAATCCGAGTCGATATTAATCCGATCATTCGAAGTTCAGGGATGAGATATGGTTTATTAGTTTTATCTCACCCAAATGTATAATCTCTTTTGTCACATTATCAAGTCATTAATATCTTTAAAACGTTTATGTGACATATTTTTAAAAAAATGTTCTCAGAGAAGTTGTTGCTGCTGGTTTATGGAGTTTATATTTTAAAAAATTAGTTAGCAATATTTCAGTACGCACATAGCTTAGCGTGGCCTAGCGCTGTCATTGAGAACATCGTGAACAAGTAAAGAAAAACTCACATATATTTTCATACTACATTTATTTAAGCTCTGATCTCATATATATGTCTTGTATGTGGCGTTTATACACATACAAACAAACTGATTTCCTTACCGCAGCATTCCCCGTGCTTAGTTATGATACGAATCTTCTATAATCATAATTGGGTATAAAGATGAAAATCTGTTTACTATTATTCTTATTACTACGATGTACTTCTATTCATTCTATATAAGAAGAACGTAAGTTCTTTCTGTTTCTTGTATTCCACAATATTTGGTTGTGGGTGAGAAAGCCTGTTGTCGTGGTCAAACAGCTGTTACCGATAGTCACCTGTTTAAGCGAGCAAAGGGGGAAAAAGTTTTCTCCGTGCACTGACTGCAGAGCTCAGTCACGTGGTCTGAGTGGCGGGATGCATGAAAAAGTTTAGTTTCGTTCCAGATGTTGAAGTGAGAGGTTGTGTTGGTTTGTTCTAGATGTTGACGTAAGAGGATGTGTTGGTTTGTTCTGGAAAGTCTGCTAGGGATTCCTTGTTTCATAATGTAAGTTTCTGTGTTTCTTTTCAGGACAAAATTGTTGTTAAAGTCTAACATGTAAGCAGTTGTAGGCAAAAATGTTGTTGTAGTTGTTTTGTCCTCTTCAGGACAAAGATTATCATGAATATGTCATGTAGCACTTGTACATTGATTGCCCCCGTTTTGAACAATATTTGAGATGCTAGACTGAAAAATTAGATTGGAGGTTTTCTATGTACATGGAGTTAGAATGTTTTTCAATGTTGTCTGAGTGTGTCTGTCCCACGGCGATGACAATCGCCTGGACAGTTTCAGTGTATTTTCATTGCCGATGATTTCCATCAATTCACAGCTCGCACATTTACAGCATTCACTTACAAATGGGGATTCATCACTAAACTTTGTTTATCTTTTGTAATTACTGTAATCCTGTGCTATTTGGATTCATGTTGAGTGTGCAACTGTGGTGTTGTGATGAGACGTATTTATGTAAACTGATCATGTTCGTGTACAGATTGTAGTGGTTGTTTGTCCTGGGTTTTCGTAGTTGCGTGGTGTGTATCAATGTAATATACATTGTGTCACTTGTGCAGCAGTCAAGTAAATGTGCTCAGTAAATAGTGACGTCTGCAGTTATGACTTGTAGTGTTCACGAGAGAAATTACTCATTCAGTGGGTAACACACCATCACACATATCCATCGTATAGTAGATGCAATACATTGTAATACTAATACGCATTACATATGTTTACACAGATAGTGCAGTAATATTACCTTAACGTAGGTCGGCGGACGTGTTAGATGTGCATGAATAGGCATTATATATATATATATATATATATATGTTACAGTGTATAATGATCAAATAAAGGGAAAGTAGAAATGGAAACTGGAAGTAGGTGATTGATAATACTTTCAGTTTACTTTATAAATGTAGTCTTGTCTTGTCTCATTTCTTGTATACCTTTTAGTGTTGAGGGAGCAAGAAAACGTCTCATGAGGGGTGTGCAGTTTGCATCAACATCATCATCATCATCATCATCATCATCGCCTTTCATTTCCTTGAGAGCATAGGCCACGGATAAAGGCTCTCCAGTCATCCCTGTTCTTGGAATCATTATCTGCTTCCTTTCATGTGTATCCCTTGTCTATGAGCACTGTCACAATTTCTATTATCCAGGTAAGTCTAGGCCTTTCTCGTTTTCTTTGTCCGTGAGGACTCCATGTCAGTGCCTGTCTTGCTATGCTGGTGTCGGTTTTCCTCAGAGTATGGTCAGTACACCTCCATTTCCTAGACATAGTTTGCGTTACATAATATGATATTTAAGGTTTATGTTATCTTCGACATCTACCTCCTGTGTGCTCTTTTATTTTCTCTGTTTCCTGCAATTATTAGTAAAAATGAGTCTCATGCAGCACTGTCGGGGCACAATACAAAGACTGGCTGGTCATGGGCAGTGAGAGGTGGAGAAAAATTTCTTGTTGCCCTGCAAGACACCACAGAGCGTTCTGGGCGATGATTGCTCACTCCAGCACCGACCAAGGACATAGCTGGATGGATGAATTCCTACCAAGTATTAGAGTGTTATCTGTGATAGACTATCTCGTATCTAAACCATTTGACCTGTTTCTGGATATAGTTTTCCTTAGTGTGTTTTCTGTAAGAAACTGATGGCCAGACCATTTTACTGTAGTTTACTACCGGTGTTACTCCGACCCTTTCTCCGGTGTTACCATTTCTGATGTTCTATCTTCTTATTTCATTTAATATTCTCGTATAAAACCTCATTATAAATATAGTGGTTATTGTTTTTATGAACTGAAACAAAACAGACCAGTGAATGCTACATTAATGAACTTGTTACCGCTGTCGGCATATACCCGTACACAAAGACGAATATAAAAATATACGCCTTTCAGTGGTGATCTTCCTAAACTTCTGCAAGACCAAATGTCTTAAATATCTCTTCCACGATGTTGACATCCAAAGGTTATAACTGTACCGAACATAGATTTATAAGGATTATGCAAACTTTACAAAGACTCAAAATTCTAGCAACTAAACACAACTAACACTTACACATCTTTCAGATTAATTGATTCAGGATAATTTCATCAAGCTAACCGGTGTTATAATCAGCTGAAAAGTACGATACTAACACCATGTGTGACATTTCTATCATCATAAACGTAATAAATGAACATGCAAAATGAAGGTCGAACCAGAATTATCAGAGCAAATTACTACGAGTTAATAAAACAGTATTTGCAGTAGCAGCCTGATAGTCCTAATATCAGCGTCTTGTACAAGCAGAAAAAAAGACACAAAAACTACATGTGCGTATTCAAACATTGAGTGTAGGAGTGGTGAGAATTATGATGAAGCAGCTTTAAAAAAATTCAAATTTCGTTTGGTTATAATATAAAGAGAAACATTCAAAAAATAATTACACGTAATAAGACATATTGTTTTTCGGTCGAGTGTTTTTTTTCTTGTGCACGGAATACTTAAAATGTTGTTAGGGACATCTTTATTCGAGGATGCTAAGGTTCGTTTCCATCTTTAGCTCAGTGTGATATTTTTATGATGTGAAATAAAATAGTTTCTGTTTCGTTTTACGTGCCGGAAAAATCGAAAATTTCCAGGAAAATCACATTGTTACAGTTTATTGTCAGCGAACTTGGATTACACACTCTACCATCAGCGGACTTTAGTCTCTAAACCTGGTTGTCGGACATGAACTAGTCGGTAGCTATGTAGGTCAAAGAACAGCATGACCCTATTTGTGTTACTCAGACATGGCGGAAACTTCATATTTATATCAAGAAAGACATAGCAGCGGGTTTCTGTAGTTTTTAATAAAGTGGAACCAAAGGCTTATGTTTTTTCTGTTGCAATAGTCAAAATAAATACCACAATCAATAGAATCTAACAGAGATAAAGTAATATTTTATTACAACAGAAAGAATGAGGCTGGAGGACTTAGAAGATGCTGGCACAGGAAGGCAGCTTCCCTTCCATCAGTTACATAATTAAGCAATAATCTAAAAGATTAATTTACAGACTTCGACGTTAGACTAAGGTCACACGATTAAGACTGGCGTTTCCGAATTTGAATTTTCACTCGAAGAACTCTAGGATTTTTCGTAGATTTTGCACAACCACACAAATCAATGTTTAGGGAGATATTTAAAAAGTCTAAATAATATTAAAAGCAGCACATTTCTAACCCAACCCCTATTTTTAAATTATAGAGTAGAATCTTTCTACCAAAATTTCTCATAAAAATTTATTCTTGCAGAGCATGGAAAATAATTCAGGAGTAAAAGAGTTAATAATATTCCACTCATAGTAAATCCGGTAGGTAAAGTTAAAGGTATGGTATCCGTCTGTCACGCCGTAGAAGTGTACTTTTATATGGCGTTTTCTTGTGCCACGTCATAGAAGTATACGGAGATATGGTACTATTTCATTCATTTCCTAAAACTGCTGATGTGATGTTTTTCAAACTTGTTCGCTTTTTATAGTTTCATAGGTTGACTGTGGCAGCCTCTGATGGAGCCAAGAAGTAAAAATGAAAACGCTCATTGTAGATTCGTTTTTAGCCTGTTTTGGATAGTTAAGATTCGAGGATAGTCGGATGAATATTGGCAGTGCTATAATATTCTTACAGAAGAAAGATCAAATTCTTAACGCTAGAGCTAGCATGTATAAACACGGACCTGCCATGTACTGCGCGTACTCACGCGAATAACTGAATAAATCACAGAATAAACCACGTCCGATTTTCTGGTAACAGCCATCAAACAATGTTACGCTGATAACAGAAGACGCATAGCGCCTGAGAACCACTACATTCAGGAATATGGGACTCTCGAACCACATGGTTTGAACTCACTATTCAGCTGCACCTAACATTCCCGTTTTCCACAATCACAATCCCTCTGTACTAAGTTCCACTCCTTTTTTAACTTGTAACACATAGTTCAGAACCTTCTCACAGAATCACATTATAACCCCTCTACCCCAACTATACTCACCTATCCCAACTTCTCTCGGCTAGATTACCATTGTTTCTTACTCTCTCCTCTCCATGACCCCACCCCAATCCTTATTTACTAAAACCTATCATACATCACAAATATCCATTTAAATATTCTCTATACCCCACCATACGCATTTCTGAACACAGCCTCCTACAAGTCACAGCTAAGTGCTCCATTTATTTTATTTTATTTTAGCTTATATTTTTTCATTCCAATTTTTACATAGCATTTATCTGAATTTATACTTTATCTTCTGTCTCTATTTCTTCGTCCTGTGTGTTTTTGTATGATTAAGACACGTTGAAACGTCACAACTGTGTGCACGTTAAGTAATAAAGCTGTTCCTACTTTATTCCCTGTGTATGCATTTACGCGTACTCAACACTTTATGAAGGCGCAGAAACATGGACGTTTGAAAAATAACAACATAAGACGGGCAAGATTTAATTGAATAAAGCATAGAACATGTCGCATTTTAAAAAAAAAGAGAAACAAAGACGTTTCCTAGCAACTTAAAAATCAGAATTAAAACAAAATATTCTTCGATCATTTTCAGACTTCGACTTGGAAACTTTTGAAGTAATCGGTGATCAGCTGCAGCTTTTGTATATCAACAAAGAGTTTTTCTTGAACTAATAAAGGCGATGGTCACATCCGTTTCTTGCATGTTTAGCATGTTCTTCCGTTATCTTCCCGGTGCCAGCCGTGCCTTTGTAAGTCGGGCTGATCTTGAGATTCAGAAGAACAATCAGATCAAACAAATTATATTCAGGAATAAACTGAGAAGAAGGAAAATTACACCGAAAAACATACTGGACAAAAAGCATGAAGTCTTGTAACAGACGGGCAACCGCAGAGAAGAGTAGATAATGTGCAAAGACTGCAGGAGGTGAATAGGTGAAGCTCATCATCAAGGTAAGAGGTAGAATCTTAATCTTCACCAAACGAAGGAGATAAAATGATTTCATTTTCCTGGGCTCTCATATATCTTGTATAGTGAGCTGAAATTTCCCAATACTGCAATGGTCAATGCAGAGTTGATGATAATCACGGAACACATAACACACTGAAGTCACATGGAAAGCTTTAAATACGAACTTAATGCAGTTACAGCTAAAAGGCAATAATAGATAGTGAATAATAGATAACTTCAGTCCCGCGGCAAATAGTTACTCAAGGATGTACTTACCACTTCCTCACATTTTTTTTAGATTTTGAAAGGGCAAAACAAGTATGCATGATTCTGAGGAGTGAGGCAAGAAAAATATCTTCTCATGTCCGGAAACACCGGATTCGGCTATTTCAGTTTCATTATTATCTATTCTTAGAAGCACATGAGTTAAACAGAATAAGACAAGCACATATTTTATTATAAGATCTGCTGTGCACTGAGGTGTACACAGAAGATAAGGGGATCTTTGGATTTGTACAAGAAATATCTTGGAATATTTTCTTTTTCTTTTTTTTCCAAGAGCCGAAGAGGTGAAGCCTCCGATGAGGCAATCAGCGACCCATAACTGACATGCTAGCGTCAGGGTTAGCGAATCATAGCTGACCAAGACCCTGTCCCACCTCTTCGTGGTACCCCAGTAACAGGCATAGCCTGACTTAACGGTGGAGTCTGATAAGAAGCATTGCACACACCCTGTATTTTAGCTGTACTCCGGGACTGAGAAAATAGCTGTCATAACCCTCTCTCACCGATACGATACTGTACCTAAACACCTCTACAGCATCGGCTGCAAAGAACACTAGCTCGCAGTTACAGGGAGATAGTACAAGTCCAGAAGCCGAGCAAAGTAGTTGTGTCCTATTATCGCCTTTCAGCTGTAACTGCATAAAGCTCGCATTATATGGATTAAAACTTTCTATTTTTAAGTTGTTTTGTAGTAGCATTTTTTTCCTTTACGAATAATTAGAAATGAGACTTTCTCCTATCGAAGCCAAGATATTTAAAAGAATGTTCTCATGGAACTGGAATTCAAAATCTATATATATATATAATTAAGAACGTCGTGCAGTATTCTAAATTCAGCATGATACCGGAACGTTGAAGAAAAGAAGCAACAACAACAACAGACATTGCTGCGGAGAAGCAGCAACAGCAGAAAAAAAAGAAGAAGAAGAAAAAGAAGAAGAAGAAGAAAAGGAAAGTAAGCTGTGATATATATTTTGCATACATTGTTGTTCATGTGATTTATGTTTCAGGAAATTTCATACACAACATTCCACAGACTAAAGCTGGAAGTGAACGATTGGATCTGTTACCTTACTGTCCCGGCTATTGGTGTGATCTTTACCTTTGTGGTAAGAATGTGCAATCTTTGAACAGTGGAACATCATTTTCGATATCTTTTGGCTTGTCCAAAAACAGATGTTAGAGAATAACAAAGCACTTAAAAACTAAGTCGTTATAATGTTATTTTGTCTTATCATTGTTAGATTTGTACATAGCACAAATTGGAGTTGTAAGTTGTGTACTGTGATGCTTTCATCGTAGAAATGACTACTGACATTATGGCATGGCTTCATGTGCGCTTTACTGTGTAAAATCGTTTATTTGATTCTCCAGAATGATTTTCTAACTATGATATTTTAATGCATAATCCCCATGACTGCTAAAACAGCATTGCATCTGTATGTTTTTAATGAGATAGTTTGCAAGGCGGCGTCTCTTATGTATAAAATTATGTGTGGAATTCTTTATCGCATTTCAGCGAAATAAAATAACTACGAATAGTCAAAGACCTGATTGATACATATTTGTGTGGACTATAACTTTCTTCTGTTTTGTGCTCTGAGGGTCACGTGATTTCCGATCCGGGGTAAAGCTTCATTTTCAGTCCAGCCATCAGAGCGGCATCACGTGACATTAAGCTCGGACCAGCCACCAGCCACAGGCTTAAGTCTGATGTGACATTAAGCTCAGACCAGCCGCCAGCCACAGGCTTAAGTCTGATGTGACATTAAGCTCGGACCAGCCGCCCATCACAGGCTTAAGTCTGATGTGACATTAAGCTCAGACCAGCCGCCAGCCACAGGCTTAAGTCTGATGTGACATTAAGCTCAGACCAGCCGCCAGCCACAGGCTTAAGTCTGATGTGACATTAAGCTCAGACCAGCCGCCAGCCACAGGCTTAAGTCTGATGTGACATTAAGCTCAGACCAGCCGCCAGCCACAGGCTTAAGTCTGATGTGACATTAAGCTCGGACCAGCCGCCAGCCACAGGCTTAAGTCTGATGTGACATTAAGCTCGGACCAGCCGCCAGCCACAGGCTTAAGTCTGATGTGACATTAAGCTCGGACCAGCCGCCAGCCACAGGCTTAAGTCTGATGTGACATTAAGCTCAGACCAGCCGCCAGCCACAGGCTTAAGTCTGATGTGACATTAAGCTCGGACCAGCCGCCAGCCACAGGCTTAAGTCTGATGTGACTTTAAGCTCGGACCAGCCGCCAGCCACAGGCTTAAGTCTGATGTGACATTAAGCTCAGACCAGCCGCCAGCCACAGGCTTAAGTCTGATGTGACATTAAGCTCGGACCAGCCGCCAGCCACAGGCTTAAGTCTGATGTGACATTAAGCTCAGACCAGCCGCCAGCCACAGGCTTAAGTCTGATGTGACATTAAGCTCGGACCAGCCGCCAGCCACAGCCGCCAGCCACAGGCTTAAGTCTGATGTGACATTAAGCTCGGACCAGCCGCCAGCCACAGGCTTAAGTCTGATGTGACATTAAGCTCAGACCAGCCGCCAGCCACAGGCTTAAGTCTGATGTGACATTAAGCTCGGACCAGCCGCCAGCCACAGCCGCCAGCCACAGGCTTAAGTCTGATGTGACATTAAGCTCGGACCAGCCGCCAGCCACAGGCTTAAGTCTGATGTGACATTAAGCTCAGACCAGCCGCCAGCCACAGGCTTAAGTCTGATGTGACATTCTACTATAGTCAATCTTCATGAAACGTAAGTTGAACAGTTCCTTATCATAATTTAATGTAGTGTAAGCATTTATGATATTTTGGGAATGATGGCTCTATTTTCTGATATTTCATATAGAAATTAGCATCTTTATATGGGGCAGACGTTTGTGGAAAACTCTTGCGGAAGTCCCATGTGCCCTGGGCACTTAAGGTTCAGAGAGGAGAGAGAGAGAGAGAGATGGGACTAAATTTTCAGGACCAAAGTGTTCTTACTGAATTAAGATATGCCACATGAGATGAACTTTTATACGTTTTTTTAAAATGAAAAGTTAATACTTTATTTAATATTTTATAGTAATTAGTTTTCTATTCAGTTGAGAAGTGATCTTGAAATTTGCACACAGACTGTGCGAGTACTTTTACATTAAATAATTACTGTATATTCTAAAGCAAATATTTGTACATTTACAATATAAATCATTGAACCGGTAATCAGAATGAGAAACATATTATGCAACACATCCTTATCAATGAATGTTAGAAAACAGGTCCTAAAATGCTATATTGAACCTATCGTATTGATTCAGTTACGTGGAAGTGATTCATGAACAATAGGCAGGTCTACACAAAAGTCATTGAAAGCAGCACAAATGTGGTTTATTAGAAGAATGTTTGCGACTACCCTATACAGCAAGAATATCTAATGAAGATTCTTTGAAAAGAGCGAGCTGGAGATACAAAAAAAATTTTGTCAAAAAAAAAATAGAGAGAGACAGAGACAGAGAGAGAGTGAGAGAGTGAGAGAGAGAGAGAGAGAAAGAAAGAGAATGTACTTTCATAGGACATGAAATAAGAAGAGGGGGCAATGAAAATATTATAACAACAGGCAAATAGAGGGAAGAAGAGCCAGGGGAAGACCAAGAAAGATGATTCTGGAAAGTCTGAGGAGATGGTGTGAGAGATCACCATTTGAGCTAATAGCCTGCATGAAGGATCATATGCCCTGGAGAAGAATAATAGCCAACGCCAGTCGGCATGGCACCTGATGATGATGATGATGATGATGAGAGAAAGTAATCATCGTAAAGCGGGAAGTGAGTGAGGGACTTATGAGTGTGATAATTAAGTAATTAAGTTTTTCCAATAATACAATCGTATTGTGACCGCCAACAATAATTTTGAAGAAAATCTGACAACCATCCCGGTTCATTGTTAGCCAACAATCAGCCTATAGATATTATGACTGCTCTGCTTTCTCATCATCTCTCATACCAAATGCAAAAACAATATCTCATGAATATACACAATATCAATAATGGTTCAGACCACATTACACACATAAGGATAACAGAATATATATATATATATATATATAAAATTAACATTAAAAGCAATGGCATTACTGAATCAAAATATAAAAGTCATCACTTTTCAGTCATATCCACCTTCATTGGCATAAAAAATTTCAGCAATCAATAAATCACTATATATACAAACAAATATTCAGCAATGCATTGAATATTAGCATCACACAGAAGAAAAACATTATCAAAAGAGTGAGGGCTCTCATGACACCTTTACCATAGCAAGCCGTCCCTCCTTATTGTGAACAGCTATTAATAAGCATCATATCAATCTCAACATTAGCTGTGTACTCTATGTGCATGGCAGCGACATCAAACTCATGGCAAAAGAATATGTCTAAATCAGCCATTGTTCAAGGTCTCTTACGTAAATAAATCATATAATTTCACCAGCATAGACCCCAAAAAAGCATTATTGTATGTCAACCCATATCAGCTGTATATAAATATACATTAACACCATCCCAACTCATACTACAGCCTTACCATATATACGTTAGGAATGTGCGCAGTCTACACATTTTTATCCTACGAAATCATCTCTAATAACCAACCTCATACACAAACAACATAACTGAGTCGATGGGGTCATAGCCAGCAACCACTTAACACATATATTTACAACATAATCAATACAGGGCACAATAACACTGTATATATTTCAATATCAAGAACCAACATCATCCACAAAACCACACGATGGCTCTCCCACCGACACATATCCCGAAATAACTGGAAAATATCTTTGCAACAGCCTGTATACTTATTAGTGTTTACAGCCTAATGTCCCGGCCGATGAGAACAGGCTGTTTACACTGTTTAAGCAGGGCATCTTGCTTACAACTAAGAGACTTACGAGAGAGCTGTTAAGGATGCACATTTCAGCAAGGATCATGCTAATGAATGAATGAATGAATGATTTAAGTTTCGTTTCTATATTTAAAAAGTTTTTTAAAATTACTGTAATTTTTCAGAATGCAGGACCAATAACTACAGAAGACAAGACAGATTCATTGAGGTAATTATTGGGAAGGAAATAACAGCTCAAGAGGCATTCCCGTCATAAAACTAGCGGTAGAAAAATTACCTGATGAAGCATAATTACATGAAATGTACACATATATTTGAACAAAGGTATATGTGTGTAAACATGCACACATACAAGGGACGTTCAGAAAGTATGCACTGCATCGTTTTTCTCAGGAGTTGTTTATTCAAAAAGCATGACGTTTTTACACGATATACATGGATATGTCATGTAAACATCGGTATTATTCAACATAATCCCTATCAACTTGTACGGCTTTACGTCAGCAGAAAATAAGTGCATGTATTCCTAGCCTGTATCAGATTATCTCTTGATTATGTAACTATTTCTTCGCTGCATGAATCACTCCTTCGTCATCTTCAAATCTTACCCCCTCGGAGTGCGTCATTAAGTGGACCAAACAGATGGAAATCAGAGGGTGCCAAATCGGGACTATAGAGTGGATGGGGTAGTACAGTTCAACCCATTTTAGTGATTGCTTCCTGTGTTGCCAGACTTGTGTGAGGGCGCGCATTGTCATGAAAGAGAAGCAGGTCTGCTGGATTCTTGTGCAGTCGAACTCTCAGAAAACGTTGACTGAGTTTTTTTTTCAATATCGTAATGTAAGCTTGAGAATTGATTCTCTCTTCTCTTGGCATAACATCCACAAGAATCACACCTTCAAAGTCCCAAAAGACAGTGATCATGACCTTTCCATCGGAAGGAGTTGTCTTTCTTCGTGGTGATGCGAACGATGCCACTCCATTAACTGTCTTTTTGTCTCAGGTTCAAACTGATGTGCCCAGGTTTCGTTAGCTGTTACGATCTTAGCCAAAAAGTTCTCCCCATCAGCATTGAAACGCTCCAACAATTCAGAAGAAATTGCTTTCCTTTGCAATTGTTAGTCATTTGTGAGACTTTGAGGAACCATCTTGTGCAAATCTTAAAAAATCCAAGAGCTTTTATAATTGCATTTTCACTACTATTGCTGACTGACAGCTTTAAGGCCAAAACTTTTTAAGGCAAACGCCTATCAGTAAGAATAATGCCCTCAGCGCATTTCAACATTTCTCCCTTGGTGGCTGTGGCAGGACGTCCACAGCGTGGCCGATCATGCAACTCCATATCTCCACTTATTGATTATTTAATTCTCTGAACCCAGCGACTGACTGTACCCCTGTCGACTGCAAAATTTCCATACACATCAAATAGACGAGTGTGAATGTTCACAACAGTTTCCTTCTCTGCAACGAGAAATTCTATCACAATTCGCTGCTTATACCGCAAGTTGCTAACACGATCCATTTCAACGGTTATTTGGCTGGTTGTGGTGTAATTTGGTTCACACAATCGGCACATGCCATATTTAAAGTGTGCAAAATGTCATGCTTCTATCTTAATTATTAGCTGAAAAATACGATGCGATGAAATACTTTCCGAACGCCCCTCATATACTTAAACAAACATGTGTGTGGTGTACGCGTGCGTGCGTGTGTGTGTGATAGTTTTCTTGCTTCTGTGCAAGCTCCTTTTGAACTGAACTTACCCCCAATCTGACATTTATGTTTACAATTATCTGTTTATACTTGTGATCTGCTTCTGATTATTGACAGCTTGTTTTATTTTCATATTTAAGACAACTGCAGGAACACTTTCTGCAAATTTTCTTACCCAGCCTAATAATTAAAGTACACAAATTGTTGAGAGTAATTCAGATCTTTCATTCTCTACATTTATACGTGTTAAAAATATTACATGACACACTGGGTGACCAAGTGGTGTCGTGATTAGTTCAAAAGTCTTTCAGGTGAGGTTCAATGATTTAAGTTCAGCTACAGGTGCCCAGTTCATCCAAGTGTAAAAATTGGTATCTGGCTCTTGGGAAGAAAATGAGGGCAGGCAAAATGCTGACCACATCACCTTCTAGCATGTCATCAGGTCAAGGAAAATACAGGCACTAACACCATGTCCATAATTAACTCCATGGTAGTACAAGACTATTTTGTGTTGGTTATTGTTTAAATCTACTACTAAAGCTTATTAATTTTTCTCATATCCTTGTGACAGTAATTTCTCTTGTTTATGCTGCCCGCTTTGCCTACAGAAATTAATGTACAAATCTTTTCAGTTAAGTCATGACCCAAGCTGAATATGACTGGTCAGTGACTCATATCTTGTCTACTCACACCAGGGTTAGGAAGTCAAGACTGTTCTACCTCCATACAGTATCTTGGTAGCAGACAGTAGTCTGGCTGAGTGAATAAGGACCTATCTTATATCCTTCCCGTGCCGTTAAACGTCACTTAGGGCTCACAAGGGAGTTGGCCAAGTTTATAAGGACCTGATTAGGAAGATAAACTGCAGACTAAAAAATAAACCATATCAAAGTTGAAAACACTGTAGACAACTTTTGAGCACAAATGTAGGTTAAGAAGAGAAAGTGTCAAACTGAAATTATTTGTGCAAAGAAATGTCATTATTAGTTGAAAGAACTTGACTGGACATTACTAACATTTATTTTTCTGTTTTATTTAAGTAACGTTTAACATATTCACCTCCTGACATAAAATTACTCATAAACTATGAGTTATTCATTTAGAATTTACAACTAACATTTATGCATTCCTGTTTCCTAATGCAGGTATACTTGAGTTAATCAGGGTAAAATAAAAACAGATTTAATATCAGCTAAAGTGCATTTTGGATGGGTGTATCCTTACTATCAGTTGTGTCAAAGGTGTTTTGTAAAGTGATTCTGGATAGAATTAAGGATGTAGTGGATACTGCAATGAGAGAAGAACAGGCAGGAGTTCAAAAAGGAAGAAGCTGTCTCAACCAGATCTTTACTCTAAGAATAATACTTGAAGAACATATTGAAAAGCATAAACCATTAATACTGAACTTCATAGCATTTAAAAAAGCATTTCATAGCATACACAGAGATTCATTGTGTAGAATTTTAAGACTAATTTTAACCATATATAAAATCACAAAGCAGATGACAGGTAACTTCAACACAAGATGTGAAAGTGCAGTAAGAACACAAAATGAACAACTGGTCAGTGGAGACAGAACAAATTGAAAGATGGAGGGAACGCTTTAACACCCTACTAAACAGAACACAAGCAGCACAAACAATAGACATACCCGAAGCAAAAACAGAACTAAACATCAATAGAGAACCAAAAAGAATAAGTGAAGTAAAGGAGGCGATAAAGAAGCTAAAATCAGACAGGACACCAGGTGAAGATGAAGTGACTGCTGAGATGTTGAAAGCAGAAGAAACAGAAACACCAAAACAACTTTGCCGGATATTACAACAAATTTGGGATCTAGAAAAAGCCCCAGAGGAGTGGAAAACTGGGTTTATAGTTAAACTACCAAAGAAGGGTGACCTCAGAGATTGCGGGAACTGGAGAGGCATTACCCTACTGCCACTCACCAGTAAAGTATTTTGCAGAATAATCATCAACAGAATTGTATCAGCACTTGAGGAAAAACTTCGGAAAGAGCAGGCAGGATTTAGGAAAGGAAGATCGTGCATAGACCACATATTTGTACTTAGACAAATATTAGAACAGGCAAATGAGTGGCATAGCACAACATTTGCATTATTCATAGATTTTGAGAAAGCCTTTGACAGTGTCAACAGAGATGCACTGTGGAAAATCCTAAGATGGCATGGCCTCCCCCATAAAATAGTTAATGTAATCAAAGCCCTATATGAGGGTTTTCAGTGCAAAGTTATCTGTGGAGAACATACCTCCAGCAGCTTTAGGGTACAAACAGGAGTGAAACAGGGATGTGTACTATCACCAACATTATTTATCTTGGCAGTAGACTGGTTAATGAAGGAGGCAACATCAGACAAACGCAGAGGATTACAATGGACCCTTGACACAATTCTGGAGGACCTTGACTTTGCAGACGACATTTGTCTATTATCACGCAGTCACAAAGATATGCAAAATAAAATAAACAAGCTAACTCAGAATGCAAACAACATAGGACTAAAGATCAACGTAGGAAAGACAAAGTTAATGAAGCAAAATGTGAACAACAGAAATGTACTCAGAGTAGATAACAAGTTAGTGGAGGAGGTCAATGAATTTGTATACCTTGGCAGCAGAGTAGAAGAAAATGGAGACAGCACAGAGGACATCAACAGCAGACTTACTAGAGCAAACCAGGCTTTTGCAATGCTGCAGACTATATTGAAATAAAAAAAACTAAGTATAAATATGAAAATCAGGATATTTAAGAGTAATGTTCTAAGTGTACTACTCTATGGAAGTGAATGCTGGAAAATTACCAAAACCATAGAAAACAAGTTGAATTCTTTCCAGACTAAATGTTTACGAAGAATTAGAAAAATATTTTGGCCAAACACCATAAGAAATAACATCTTATTAGCAGAAATGCAGATGAAACCACTGACAACAATTATTGAGGAAAGACGCTGGTGATGGTTGGGACATGTGCTCTGAATGACTGACAACTCACTACCAAAAATAGCACTAAGATGGACACCACAGGGGAACAGAAGTAAGGGTAGACCAAAAGAGACATGGAGAAGAACAACAGAAAGGATGGTGAGCAATAGAGGGCTGACCTGGGCAATAGCAGAAAAAAAGACGAAAGACAGGCATTTGTGGAAAACCCTTGCGGAAGCCCCATGTGCCCTGGGCACTTAAGGTTCAGAGAGAGAGAGAGAGAGATGGAATACCATCTAAAATTGTCAATATAATTAGAGGTCTCTACAACAGATATGTTTATGCAGAGAAGACAGAAGAAGGAATGAACGAATGGTTTCAGATTGAAACAGGCATGAGACAAGGATGTATATTATCTCCCTTGCTTTTTGGAACTGCCATAGACATTATAATGAAAAGATGCAGTACATGTAAAACTGACATTGACTGGGTACATTGGACCCAAATAGAAGATCTTGATTTTACACATGACATAACTCTTAACAGTGACAATGTGAAATCGATGCAGGAAAAAACAGATTCCCTGTCTTCCTTGGCTAGCAAAATAGATCTTGAAATTAACAAAGACAAAATAAAAATAATGAAATTTCTCATTAATCAAGAAGGAAAAAGTACTTAAAAGGAAAAGTTGTTGATGAAATAAACCAATTTGCATACCTTGGCAGCCACATAGACCAGGATGGTGATACCAGGAAGGAAGTTGGAATTCAAATTACAAAAGCAACATTGTCCTTCAAAAAATCTTGAGAACATATGAAATTCAAAAGCTATAAGCACAAAAGCCAAGTTAAGATTATTCAATTAAAATGTGATATCCACCCTCATTTATGCATGTGAAAGCTGGAAATCAACTAAAAAATAGAAAACAGATTAGACATTTTGAAAACAAATGCCTCAGGAAAATACTTGGTATAAAGTGGAATGAATTCAAGAACAACACAGAGATAAGATAGATGAGTAAACAACAACCTGTCTCATGGGTGATCAGAAAAAGATGGACATATGTAGGTCATATGATGAGAAGAAACAATCAGAGAATACCAAAATAAGCTATCAAGTGGAGCACAACAGGCTAAAGAAAAACAGTTCGACCATGTGAAATTTTAAAGAGGACATTGTTAAAAGAAGCTATTTTAGTGGGTGTAACATTCCTTGATGAAGTAGAAAGATTCACCGAGAACAGGAAAACTTCACAAACAACTATGCAAGCCCTATGTGACATTTAACGGCACAGGAAGGATGTAAGATGTAAGAAAGTGCAATCCTAAACTTAAGATCTCAAGACTGTAAACACTTTTCTCTGAATGTGCAATATGTGATCAAGAAGTGAATGACAGCAAGAACTCTTTTTGGAAGTCTTCACAGATACTGCCTGGAATCACGTTCTGAAATATTTGCTGTGACAGACAGTGTATAATATTAGGAGATTTTAAATACAGGTAGTTATAGCTGAATTACATTATGATCTTTTATTGTGTTCACAGCTAGCTACAACATGTATATTTGTAAGGTCAACATAAGATTAAAATGTTCCAAAATTCCTTAATGTTTTTTTTATTTTTAAAGATACTGAATATTTTGAAATGATACACTATATTTTAGAAATACCATTGAATAATATATGCGTTTATTATTCAGGTGTTATGTAGACCTCTATTTTGTGCTTATCCTACTATTTCCAAACAGATTTCTGTTCCTTTCTATTCTTGTGCTACTTATTCAGTTAAGTGAGATATTTTTCTCTTTTTATCTGCCCTTCTGTCTTTTGAATTTGAATTTTCCAGTAATTATCAGCTGTTCTTAACTTTGTCAAAAGACATAAATCAGAATATCCGGACATTGAGAATTTTCATTCTCTTCTCTCTGTGATTTAAATTATTTTTTAGATATAACCTGCACATTCTCTGAGAACTTCCTCATTTATTTTTATAACTGTGTAAAGTATTAACATTTACAAGATCTGCATTTACTGGCTGCTAGCATTAATAAACAAAGTCAATCTATTCCAATTTAATCAAATTAAATTATTAGAAAAACTAATGACTCGAGTCACCATGAAGACTTAACTTGGACCTGAATTCAGGATGAATAATAGCAACTTGGACTTGACTTGTGACTAGACATTTTTAAGTTAGCTGACTCAGTGACTTAATTTCAGAATAATATTAGTAAGACAATACATGCTTTATTGAGACCATTCTCTTGCATGTTGTTGGACAATATCTAATTTGACTTTATGGTCACTTTAGTTTTGCTTGTTCTTGTCTGGTCTTTATATAATAGTCTGTTTATTTTAGACAGGACAGTGGTGCCAAGAGCAATACAGAACATAACATGAAGCAGGGAGGCCCCACAAAGTGACTGATTTTTAGCACTAGCCCCTTAAACCTCATTGCTATGCCTGTCTTATCACACACATCTCTTAAATAGAAAATATGGTATGAGACTGATCAATCAGTGGTTTCAAATGCTGTTCTGTAATAACACTAATACAACCACAGATATGGCACTGAATTTTGATAATGAAAGATATTTTTCTTAAAGTTACAGCACACACAGCTGTTGTGCTGAGGCATTCATCAGAACTTTCTAATCTGTTAAATCATATAACTACATATGAAAAAGACCTTAAATGACTGTTCTGTAGTATTATTCAGTCAGTCAATCAGTCATTTGCATGTCCCTTGTGGAACTTTGCCTTCCTAACATCTCTCCTGTAGGCCTATTAGTTGTAAGCAAGATGGCCTGCTGCTGATGCATCCATTTGCAGATAATCAACAATGTCTTGCAGTCATCTTCGCCTTGGTCTTCCTCTCTTTCTTTTTTCCCATTATGTACCTTTCCAAGACGGTTTTCTCTAAATTCTCATGACATTAAATGTGTCCAAAATATTTAAGTTTTCTCTGTTTAATCCTCTTTACTAGACAGCCTTCTTCAATATTAAGTTCTTGTAGTATGGGTATATTTGTTCTTTTTTGTGTCCATGATATTTGAAGAACTCTTCTGTAGCATTTACATTCAAAGGCATTTATGTGTTTCTCAGCTGTTTTGTTAAATGTCCAGGTCTCACAGGCATATTTTGCGAATGGAAAAATGCATACCCTTAAAAATCTTATTTTTGTAGTTCTGTCTGTTCCTCTCCAAGGCTTCTTTAATTGTTTTCTATTTGAAGAGTGACAGATGCCCTCCTTTTAATTTCCCTCATTGTATCTTCATTATTAGTTTGTAATGATCCAAGATATTTAAAACTCTCCACTTCTTCCAGATTTTCCTCATTGATACATATTTCAGCTGCTTTATTTGTTTGTCATTTGTCATCAGTTTAGTTTTCTACACATTAAGATAGAGGTTTTCCTCTTCCTTATTCTTACAGACTGACATAATTAGTTTTTCCATTCCTTATTGTGTTATGGATAGTAATACTGTGTCATCCGCATATCTAATCTCTGATATTTCATAACCTCCAACTGATTTATCATCGTAATATTCTTTGTCTACATATTCTCTAACAGTCCTCATTATTATTACATTACCTAAATATACTATGTGTGTGTTCAGCTGTCAGAGATGCATTCAGGTTCTTCAAGACATGTCTCAAGTCAAGTATCAAGTCTGTGGAACAAAATGCAGAGTAACAATTTGTTCTAGTTACCAGATCTTACATTACTTTATCTTTCCTCTTGTGCCATGAGGTTGGGGGGGGGGCGTGGGGTGGGGTGGGGAGATGCAGTTGGCATCTTTGGGCCAAATGTGTAGCCTCAGTGATGGTCATGCTGACAATTCATGAGAATTTCTATAACTCCATCTATCCATCTTTTCTGGGGTCTTCTTCTTGACCTATGTCCTGTAGTCCTTTGGGTAAAGGCTCTCATGGCTGGCAGCATGTGTGTCATTCTCAATAAGTGACCCAACCACTTAATTTCTTGTTTCTCTGCATAATGTAGGCACTGTGTAGATACCACCAGTTGTCTTACGTTGTTATTTCTTATTCCTCATGATATATATATATATATAATGGTTCACATGTCACATTCTTTAGCTATGGGTTGCTGATTAGACATGTTTTATGATAAGTTAGGTTGGGTTATGATTAAATTTAATGAATTATTGTTTATTGACTCTTAAATATTTTTTTTTTCAAATTTTTCTTCACTGTTCTTCATAACTTAAATCTGTTGATCTCATTTTATCATGAAAGACACCAATGAAAGTTTGCATCAAAATGAGTAAGAGTTTTGAATCCATCTTTGCATATTAGTGTTTCATGCTACTGATGAACCATTGATGCCCAGTGCATCACTTTTCTGAAATAATCTTTAGATCTTAAGGTTAATTTTTGAATGCTCTTTTGTTTTCTGTAACCAAGTTTCAAAAGGTAATGATCTTCAGCTGGAATGTGGAAACCATACTTTCATTTTACAACATTATGTTGATAGCATCAGTCTGGAGCTATGTTTTATAAGAATTAGATAAAAGATTTGACATTATGTTGAATATAGAGAAAGAATATTGTAAGAATATAATGAGATGAGATATATGTAATATTGATCCTCAGAATGTTTAGTTGTTTAATTTATGAATTTTATTTATATTTATAATAAATTAATAATTAATATTATAAATAAATGTTTCTATGTTCAGAATTTTTATTTAAAAACAATGTCATGGAGAACAAGTCAGGCCCTGTAGTAAGGTATTAGTGGGCCCCAGTGAAGTACTAGTGGGCCCCTTATCCACACTCTCCTCTATCTACTTAGTGTTTTCCTTTAATGTTTGGCATTAATAATAAGAAAGGATGGGGAGGGTGGGAGAAAAAAGGGCCCCTAGGTCCCTTCAGCAACCCAGGTCCCAAGACTACAACCTTTCCCCTGCTCTGCTGATAAGAAATACTGTTTAGAATGAATGTGACTTCTCTTAACAATGTCCTCTTTAGAGTTTCTCTTTTTCTTTGGCCTGTTGTGTTCCACTTGATAGCTTGTCTAATTTGTTGTCTAATTCTTTAGTTGTTTTCCAGCTTTTGCATGCATAAATGAGGTGGATATTACATTTGAACTGAATAATCTTAGACTGGTTCTTTTGCTTATGACCTTAGAGTGCCATATGTTCACAATATAATTGAAGATCAATGCTGTTTTTGCAATTCTAACCTCCTTTCTGGTGTCACCATCCCAGTCTATGCTGAGGCATGCAAATTAGTGTGCTTCTTCAGCAGCTGTTCCTTCTAGGTATATTTTTCCTGCTTGATTCATGGGAAGTTTCATTATTTTGTTTTTTTGATTGTTAATTTCAAGTCCTATTTTGCTAGCCTATGAAGACAGGGTATCTCTTCTTTCTTGCATTGAATTTACATTATCACTGATAAGAGTTATGTCATCCGCAAAATCAATATCTTATTGTTGGTTTCCATGTATCCAGTCAATACCTGTTTTACCTGTGGAAGATATTTTTCATTACAAAGTCCATGGCAATTCAAAAAATCAATTATAGTGTCATGTGTGTATCCCTGCACGAATGTTTTAATACAAAGCCACAGATGATGTGATATTAATATAAGTTTCTGCACAAGTAAGGGGTATTTGTTCCCTATCACTTCTTCAGAATACAAGTACATCATAGATGGAGGCCTGTATAGTGCACACATACAACTCTTGTTAATCCAAGGATCTTTCTTGATTTCTCACAAAACCTGTTCCTGGTTATAACACAAACTGTATTCACACAGTTAACTTTTTGTATGGAAGAGCACGCACTATGAATACAGTGATTTTTAGTTTTATTAAGGGTTTGTTGTGTGTTTACTGTGTTTCAATGCAGTATTTATACAATACATATGCTTTACATTACATTTTATCTTTTTGTTCAAATATTTAACTAGAGTATCCCAACTTCGGGACATGATCCAGTTGTTTGGACTTTGAAATAGGGTCATGAGAAGATATAAAAACAGTACAGAATTTTCAGACAATCCTATTACTTTATATTTCTACAACCAAACAGTAAAAATAACAGCAGCCACAGTGACAAAGTTATTATGTGAAAGACACTGAGATATTTAAAAAAATTCTTTTTACTGTACTATCCACAAAATCCCTGCGGTATTACACGAGAGACACATGTACGTAACTGTAACATATTTACTTTTCATTGCGTTTTCTTTTTAAAAAATACATCTACACTTGGCCATCACTAATCCACGACATTGGGGCCTGTTGGATGCCGCACAAGTGATTTGCTGGATTACTAATGGTCACGTTAGAATACACCTAAACCAGTAGTTAACCACTTCATCCTACCTTTAAAATACCCATAAGTCAGCACATGTAGAATAATAAAGGAAAAGGAAACTTAAATGCATTCTCCCAAACATACCGCTGTAAAATTTGTGTTTTTTATTCTTCTTCTTCTTCTTCTTCGTTCGCATTGTCTGTCTATACCTGCAGTCCTGTCTCTTGGATAAATTTCACTGTTTTTTGTAATTCATGTATGGAACCGTAGAGCTTATCTTCTTTAGTGGTTTCACTGGGCCAGTAATTATTTCTCAGTGTATCATAGTTGGTGCAGTTCTGGAGGATATGTTCCACAGTTTGGGGCACCTGGGCACATGTACATAGATTAGTAGTGCCAACCTTAAACTTTGTATACATACGACTTCAGAGTCGGGTGTGTCCTGTTCGGAGATGGAAGATGGTGACTTGTTCCTTTCTGTTTAGCATGTGATAGTCATCATGTGGTGGTGTTTGTGGCTTCCTGTAGGTTTTTATCATGCTTTTCTTTTGATTTTAGGTGATTGGTATGTCTGGTTGCTCCATTTCAGTGCCCTCTTTGGCCAGATGGTCAGCTTTCTCATTGCCTGGTATCCCACAGTGGGAGGGAATCCATTGCAAAGTGACTCCATGTTGTAAGCCAATTTTTGACAAGGCATCCTTAAGGTCTGGTAGTTTGTTGCACTGAAGAGCTTCCAGTACTGATCTTGCATCAGTGAGAATTACTACAGGACATGTATCAATTCTGGAGTCTGATAGTTTTTCAACTGCAGCAATAATTGCCCTAACTTCTGTATCAAAGTTGTTGCAGTATTTTCCAGTAGGTATGGAAATCTTGTCAGTGGTGTTGTTTGGATATTCAATATGTGCTCCTGCCCTTCCATTCTTTATGGCATTGTATGCAGATCCATCTGTATACACACATATCCAGGTGTCACATGGATATTTGTCATCTAGCACACTGTGTGGCTGTTGATCTTACAAGGCTGCTTTGCATCTCACCATTCTGCACACCTTTCACTTCAGTCTGAATAGTTATTTGTGTATAATCTGCTTCTTTCCATGGTGTATGTTCTGGTACAGATGATAATGGAGCGACTACAGTTGGAAGGTCAGGTATCAGCGTACACATACGCTTGGCCTGGTGAATGAAGCTGCTTCTTTTAAGCCGACTTAATGCCAAGTTATTGAATCTCTCCTTCAGGGGATGGCTTACAGAGCTGAGAAATTTCTCTCCCATGGTCATGACCTTTGTGTCTCTACGTTCCCTCAGCGCTTGAACACCAACTATTTTCTGCATTTCTGCTATTGGTGTGGACCTAAAGGCACCTGTGATAATCCGTAGTGACTGATTTTGAACCTTGTCTAGATTATGCAGCGTAGTGTTTGATGCTGTGTACCAAGATGTTGAGCCATATTCTAAATGTGGTAGAATATTTTGCTGATATACATTCTTGAGGATTCTTTCACTAGCTCCCCATGTGGTTCCACTTAATTTTCTTAATATGGCTAGTTTTCTTCTGGCTTTTGCTTCTGCACTGTTGATGTGTTGCTTCCAAGTCAGTTTTGAGTCAAGATTCACTCCTAAGTAAGTGGGTTGGTTGTCCATCCTTAAGGATATTTCATTTATAAAGATCTTACATGCTTTCTGTTTAGATGAGAGAGTGAACAGAGTGGTACTTGATTTATCTGTGTTGATACTTACACACCATTTGTTTGTCCATGATGTCAAGATGTCTGCTGCTCTTTGGATTCTCTGTGTAGCAACTGTCGCATATTCATCTGTACACCACATGACCAGATCATCTGCATACAGTGCTGCTTTGATTCCATAGGGAAGTTCCTTGACCAGGTCATTAATGAATACAAGGAATAGTGTAGGCGAAAGGACTCCTCCTTGTGGTACACCGTGTCGCAGAAGTACTTTCTGGCTTGTGTGTCCATCCATTACTACTCTAGCTCTTCTATTGTGTAAATAGGACTTTATCCAGTTGTATAGTCTTCCATTCACATTGCAGTTTCTTAGTTTCCACAGCAGACCTTTTTTCCATACTTTATCAAAGGCTTTCTTTAGGTCTATCCACGCTGCTAGTACAAGGTTTTTCTCTTAGAATGCATCTTCAATCTCTTGAGAGAGATAGGTCACTTGATCTTCCGTACTGTAGTACTGCCTAAATCCTGCTTGTTGTAGAACGAGGTTTTCACTTTCTAGGTACCATTTTAGCCTCAGGTCAATGATGCGTTCCATCATTTTGCATAGGCAGCTAGTGAGACTGATTGGCCTGTAGCTGGAGGCAGTATCACTGTTTTTCCCTGGCTTTAGCAGTGGTACCATGCTTGCTTCCTTCCAGATTTGAGGTAACTTATCTGTGCTCCAGCACATATTGAAAATATCCAACAGCTTTCTCATTGCTGCCATTCCCAGGTTCTTGATCATTTCATTGGACACTCCATCTGGTCCTGGTGATTTCCTTGGTTTCAGTTTACTGACTGCTAGGTCTAACTCGCTGCGTGTGATTGGTGCATCCATGACCTCCACTTTTCTGACTTGTTCCTCTTCCTTCTGTGGGTCAATTCACACTGCACGCTCTTTCTCTGGATGGATATCAATGTTGCAGTCCTGTGCAAACATGCAAGCAAAGTGATCTGCTACCTGCTTACCTATAAGAGTTTTCCATCCTCTATTAGTGTAATCTTTGTACTTCTTCCAGTACTCTCATCATTTAACTGTTTGATTAGTTTCCACAGTTTCCTTCCATCCTTTTCAAAGTTTAGGGACTCTCTTTTCTCTGTCCAACTTTCCCGTCTGGCTTGCAGCTTGGCTCTCTGAAATTTGGCCTTAGAATGTTGGTAATTATTGTGGTGTTCTTGGCATGGTCTATTTTCTGCTTGCTTTTGAGCTGCTTCCACATCATCATGGAGTTTTCCCAGCTCACCAGACCAGTATGGTTTATAGTCCCTGCAAGCTCCTCTGGGAATGGTTTCACGAGCGGCCTGAAGGATACAAGCATTGAATTCCTTCATTATGCTGTTAATATCCTTACCTTCTATTGACAGCTGTCCCACCAGGATACCTGTACGATGTCTGTACACTGTCCAGTTTGCTTTTTTATAGTTCCATCTGGGGAGAGGGCTACTGGTGTTAAGGAGTTCATTTTCTATTGTCAGGAAGACTGGTCGATGGTCACTACCTCCAAGTTGTTTTCCAACTTCACGTGTAATCTTCCACTTCAGATCTGGAGAGTGGAATGCCAGATCTGGTGTTGAGGTTGTACGCCAAGCCCTTGAGTAAAATGTTGGGGGATCCATTGGCTGGTTGATCAGGAGAAGTCCATTATCATCCTGCCAGCTCTCAACTTCCTCTCCTCTCTTGTCTATGTGGTCATAGCCCCAACTCTGGGAATGGCTGTTAAAATCGCCACAGACCATCAGTCTCTCTTTGTGTGCGATTGTTTCTAAACCAAGTGGGCGGTCATTAGGACAGTAATAGTTAAGGAGGTGGAAATCTGTATTACTACTTTTTAGATGGATCATCTGGTATTCGGCTCCTTCCATGTACACTCCCACCTGACATGCGCTGATGTTATTCTTAACAAGTGTGAGTGCTCCTCCTTTTCTTCTGTCCTGTTGGTCTGATCTAAAACACTGGTAGCCTCTGATTTTAAAGGCAGCATCTTTGGTTAGGTGTGTCTCCTGTATGCAGCATATACTTACCTGCTCTGCAAAAAGTATGTTCTCTAGTTCAACCTTTTTGCTATAGCCATCTCTAACACTGCTGACACCCTCAGCATTCCACTGCATTATTTTAAGCTCTTGCTTTTTGACTGTTTTCTTCCGTTGTATTTTTTGGCCAGTAGCTCTACTCTCATGTCTCCTGGCTCCACAAGACGAACTGAGAGGACCTCCAGTAGCATTGGGTGGACCCTTTCGAGGCAGGGGGCCCGGCACTACACCTGCCTGGTTAGTCTTCACAGGGCGAGCACCATGTTTGAATACTGCAGATAGAGACATTTCATTAGCGATAATGCGTGTTACCCTGATTTTTGCGATGCGCCTTTTGGCTGGGTAACTCCGACTTCAGCACCTTTCCTTGCCAGGGCAGACTGTGGTCTTGCTCGGACTGCCATGAAGACAGTGTGGCTGGCCTCGCCAAAACTTTGTTTTCCAGCCTCTGGTGGCTGTATGTAAGTCCCTTCTCCATGTCAGATGGTTTGGAGACAGTTCCACAAAGACACTCTGACTTTGAGATCAGGAATCTGATGAGTGCTTCAACGATATCCATTCCCCGCCACCCATAGTCTACTGGCTCTGTTTTGTTTACATCATTCTGATAGCCATTGTTGTAAAGACCTATAGGCTTGTCATGTCCTGGATTCACTGGTTTCACACCAGACTTCCCTCATCCCTGGCAGAGATCTCCATGTCCCCTCTGTCCACCAACCTGACATTACATTTTACAAAAATAACAATTACAATTAGTGTTGATTGCTACAAGTTTCTGGGCTACAGAAGTAGGTCAGAGTTTTTAAGCAAACAGATCTATGTTCCCTGTCTCACAAAGACTATGTTAAGATAAGTGTGCTCTTAACACAGTTGTTCCCAGGGGGTGTTTTTTATTCAAAAGTTCTACCTTATCTGTTACTGACAACTTATGATGTTTGCGCATCACACCATGAGAAGCACTGTTTGTGCTCATCAGAGCCATGAATGGGTAAATGTCAGCAGGTTATAATAAAAATACGGACAAGACAACTATAAATGCCTTACCGGTGTTTATAAATGCTCAAAGCCAGCGGACACAACAGCTAGCGCCACCTAACAGTAATGGCAGACAAGTGCGGTCACCCAGGAAATCTGAAATGTCTCTCATGGAAATTCATGCCAGGTAATAGATTGAACCAGATAACTGATTGCCGGATTTGTGATGGTCAGGTGTACAATATTTTAAACAAGAAATGTCTCCAGTAAGTATTCAATGAGTATTTTATTAAGAATTTATTATGGGTATGGTTTAAGTACTGTGTTGTCTTGCAATGTTGTTCATTTTTTTTAAAACTCCAGCCTCAGATGTCAGTATTTCTTTATTTGTCATCCTCTCTGTTCTTCCTCTGCACTTTTGAATTCATTGTTACCAGTTTAGTGGTTCTCAAATTTTTTTTTTTTACTGTGCCAAATGTGGCCACAGAAATTTTTATCACTTAACGATTGTTCTCTTGAACTCTCAGTGTAATTAACTATAAATATGAGCTATTTAATAGCTTGTGTTACATTCCATATATATATATATATATATATATACATAAGCTTACCATAATATTTGTTTCTCAAACCAGGACACCTAACATAATATTTTGTTTCTCAAACCAGGACACCTGACATAATATTTGTTTCTCAAACCAGGACACCTAACATAATATTTTGTTTCTCAAACCGGGACAATTTTGAGAAAATACCCACAACAGAAAATAAAGCCCACTAGGATAAGTACCAATGATTGAAAAGGTTAAATAAAGAAGTTGTTAAAAAAAAAACAACAATGAGTCAAAAGCAATTTTTAATAACTCAACCTTAATAAACTAATTATTTAGAAGTTATTAATATTTATCACTATTGTGAACTTTCTGTAAAAATTCTTTGTTATTTTTAATGACATTGAAAAATTCACTCCAATTTAGTTCACTGTTAATTTTGCAGCGTAGTAAAGCTTTGACGGTTGATTCAGCCATTCTAGCTCTTTCTTCAGACCATATGATATTCATTATTGAGAATATTCTTTTCACTGGTGCAGATGTGCCTGTCATGTTGAAAATGTATTCTATAATTCGAACAAGACTGGGCAATGAAATGTTCTTTTCTTTGAAATGACTGAAGTTGTATCCATTTTTCTTCACAACTTGTATTTTTCCAAATTTCACTGCTGACCAAAAAGCTTTTGCAATCACTACTTCATCAAAAAGTTGACCCAAGTTTATTGTATTATTTGCAACAGTTACATTAATTTTTTCACTTAAAGCTTCAATTTCAGACCATGTTAATTCATTGTTGTTTATCCAAGTTTTCCCATAGCTAATTGTAAGAAAGACATCTGTCATAAAATGCTGAAATCTCTTGTAGGATTGTATTGATATTAATACTTCCATTATTTTCTAGTATTCTAAAACAGTTTTTTGCTTCTTGAGGCATACATTTATTATCTCCCCTTTCCTCAAGGTTTGTTTTTTAATTTTCCTAGTTCACTGCCAGTATTAGTTGCACTCGCTTTTGTACTTTCCATAATCAAGATAGCTTTGCTAAACAATTTGAGCTGCCCTTGCAAGAACCACAAATACATTTCACCACAATCATTATCAAAAAACTGTTTTATCGTCACTGGCATGTGTTCTTGTGAAATAAAATAAGATTTCAGTCCTTCATAGATTTCAAGTATTCTGTCAATAGCTAGAAGTAGTGAAAGAAAATGGGTGTTGCCATGTTGAAGAACCTTTTTATACTCTACATCTACAAATTCACAGAACTCTTTTAGTTGAGACATCTACAAATTCACAGAACTCTTTTAGTTGAGTGACTTAAACCGTATAAATGTGGAAATATTTATATATTTTGACCACTAAAGCTTCAATTTCAATAGGTAGAACATCAACTACAGTTTGCAGGAAGTTGTGTACGATGTGAGCACTGCAACCAGTGCCAACAATATTTCTTCCTAGTTCCTTTTTCAGTCTACTGTAAATATTATTTTCTCTTGTAAACTTTGTTTCAAAGAGCTTTGAAATCAATTCAGATGAACAATCGGCTGACTTAAAGCTGGGATTGTGAATAACAACATGAAATGCACAAGTTCCTTCTTTAGCTGCTATTAAAAATTCTTTGTCACTTAAATCGGTCCCTTTAAAAGATGATAATATATCTGAGGAAGTTCCTGGCACTGCTACTAAGGCTGCCTTATGTTTTGCATATTTCATGTGATTTTAACATCCGAGCGCCCGCCATGAGCTACTGAAAATTCTGAAAAGCACAGTTCACTTTCTTAATACAATCAAAAACTTTTTTTTCAAAAATGGATAATCCTTTTTTAATTCATCAGTAAACACGCAGTTTCTTTTTGGCATTTTGGAGATTAAATTAATTTATTGTACAGTACCGAATGATGGCACATGCCGACTCGCAGTTTGAACTCAACTAAGACAGGACATACGCCACAATGGCATGGCCAGTGTAAGTTCTAGTGTAGCCAACTCTAATTGAAACAAAATATCTAAAAAAAACGAAATAAAAATACCTGGATCTCATAGGCCACATGCTAGTATAAATTCTGTAAAAAAATATATTTGGATGAAAAAATAAAACATCTAAATTCATTAGGCCACATGCTCTAAATTTTGGGGGAAAACATCTTGACAACTTTAAAAGTACTTAGTTCTAGATACAAAATATTTATATTGGCAACAGTGAATGTAACAGAGGGGGTATTTTAGTTGCCAAATTGCAATTTTACCAGAGCATGCACTATTTTTTTACTTCTCGAATATTTGGCACTTTAAAAATGTTACCAAATAACCGGGACAAAATAACAGACTGGCCGGGATGCAAGGACCACATCATCAAACGGGCACAGTCCCAGTTAAAGCGGGACATCTGGTAAGCTTATATATATATATATATATATATATATATATATATATATATATATATTTGTATAAAATGGATGTGTGTGTGTATTTATATATGTTCTGGCATAACTCTGGAACGCCTGGATCAATTTCAGCCAGACTTAGTACACAAGTACTTACAATCTGAAAAAAAAAATACTGTCGGGGTAAGCACCCCTAGCACACATAGGGGTGTAGGTGGGAAGGGGTGACATATAAAAAGAAAGAATGGAAGATAAGTGCTTGTGTGAGCGAAAGCCTTCTTAAATAACACAGTTCCCCTGACATGTAATAGACACAACCTGTACCTAGAACGAATAGACCGATGTAGAACCGTCTAGAAGATTGTGGAAGCAATCTGTAAAACAAATAATATGGGGTAAGACACCCCTAGCGTGGAGTGACGCGGGATTATCCGCTACAACAATACCAGAGCCACCGTGTGGGTTGTCTTATTTGGTACTGGGAAACATTCTGGCCATAGAGATAGCCAATCTACGACGTGAAGGATGTATTTATTCCCAGCCAAGGTCAGCGGATACGGACCTGAGAAATCCAACGAGGTCTTTTAAAAAGGGAAGTACGGAATGTCTGTTTCTTGCAGAAGTGCAGTCTTGTGCAGAATATTGCGTTCCCGACAACGGCCACAAGACTATACATGTTGATAGCAATCCAGAAACATGTTTGGTCAATAATAACAAGAAACCAACGCATAATACGCCTTGTCTTGACCCATATGTCTATTTTTATCATGGAATTGTAACAACATATGAGATCGGAGATGGCTAGGAACGTACAATCGCAATCGTGCCTCCGGTTCATCAGTCTTGGAAAGAAAATATACTGTCCTGATGTAACATGAAGTTCTTATACTTTGGGGCACTAGTTCCTGCCGCTTCAAGAGACGCTTTGATTTTAGCTATTTCAGGATCTCGTCCCTGCTCAGTCACTAGATCAAATCAATCTATGTCTGTGAGTGGTTCCTCAGATTCCGTATTAGAGGGGATGAACCTTCTATAGTAATCCAGTGGATAGCAATTTGCATATATCCCCGCAATCTCTTTGGCATTTTCACAGAGCTCCTCATCTTCTGTAACTACCAAAGGTTCTGGATTATTTATCCTGAAAAGGAGGTTAGCTGAAACATTTCGACAACCTTTGATATATTGGAGCTCAATATCCAAGTCACAGAGATTCAACATCCATCGCTGCACCCTGGCATTCTGAATCTCTTGTTTGCTTATAAATACATCCAGTAAGGGTCTATGGTCAGACTTTACTATGAAGTAAAGTATTTTCGCTAGAAAATATATCAACTTCTGCCTGGCGTAATGGACAGCATACGCTTCCCTCTCGAAAGTGGACCACTTAGTCTGAGAGTGAGACAGCTTCTGCGAAAGGAAATATAATGGCTTTTCGACTGAGAGCCCACCAGAAGTGGAAGCCATCTGCACTAAACAGGCTCGAACAACAACATTGGAGGCATCTGTGTACATGGTAAGTAGTGTCTGCAAATCAGGATGCGAGAGAAGCGGTGCCTTCGCAAGGCGATCATTCAGAAACTCGAACGCCATTTGTCAATCTGGAGACCATTTGAGCCTATGACCCTTCTTAATTAGGTCCACAATAGGAGCAACGATCTCCGAAAAATGGGGAATGAAACGTCAATAGTAACTATACGTTCCCAGAAAAGAGCGTACCTCCTTCACACTCAAATGAGATGGCATTTTGGCGATGGCTCTGACCTTCTCGGGATCAGAACATATGCCCGACTGGCTAATGACATACCCGAGATATTTTATCTCAGAGGCTGCAAAGTGGCATTTTGATGGTTTAAGCTTGACCTTGTGTTCGCGCAACCGGTTGAATACCATCTGAAGATCACCAACATGATCTTCGATCTTTCCATCATTAAACACCAGTATATCGTCGATATAGGCTTGAGCAGACTTTCCTAAGCCTTGTAATACTGTGTCCATGAGTGCAACAAAGGTAGATGGTGCCCCTTTTAAACCAAAGGAAATAAATTTCCAACGGAAACAGCCAAGATGGCAGCTAAAAGCTGACTTCTGCTGTACATCATCAGACAAGGGAATGCACCAAAAGCCACATCGAACATCTAAAGTGCTGAAAAATTTGGCTTTTCCAGTTGTGCTAAGAATATCCTCAATGTGCGGCAATGGATACAACAATGAACGCGTCACAGCATTGAGTGCACGATAATCGCAACAGAAACGATGCGTACCATCCCTCTTAGTCACCAAGACTACCGGTGATAACAACTCTGAGATTGTGGGGGAAATTATTCCATTATGCAACATATTCTCGATAGCCTTCTCAATCACCTCTCTACTCGCTAAAGGAGTGCGATAAGGTTTCCTCCAGATTGGCAGATGAACGCTGGTATCAATCTCCATCTGAACTGTCGAGGTGTGAGAAATCTCGGAATCAGTCAAAGCAAAGACATCCTTGTTTTGTGTCAACAAACTGGATATAATGTCCTTGTGCTCATCAGGACCCTGAACTTTTCGAACGATAATCTCAGAACTACTTTCATTTGTTGACTCCTCAGTACGAGAAGTCTGCTGAACAGAATCCACTGACTCTGTGAATGGTGTCAACTTGCCTAAAATGCAACCTCGTTTTAGTTTGATAAACTTGCTGGAGTGATTGATGACCGCCATCACTGGGGAGTAAAAAGTGTGGATCTCAGAGACTGAATCAACTAACTCCAACTCAGGTTGTGAAAGTAAGAACGGTGTATCTATGCCTTGAATCAGAGGTGAAATATGGTTGAGCCTTCACCTTCAGAGGAATAAGATCGACAGAACGTAGCGAAAGAAGAGAAGAACGCTGGGCACGAAGAATAGAAGCAATGTGTGCATCTGATTCTAAATGAATCTTCTTGTTATGTATGCTTAGTGTATTAGATTTGTAGTCTATAACAGCACCAACGAGAGAAAGAAAATCACGCCTAAGAATGGCAGAACGGTTCGTGTTACGAACCGCATAGAAGCAATGGGAAACCTAACACCAACAATAGAGATAGGTAGATAAACTCTGCCAATTACTCTCATGGAAGCTGCAGTGACAGTCTGCAGAGTAATTCTAGCAGGCAAGAGTTTCGGAGTAGAATGTAAGGATTTGTATACAGAATCCTTGAGAAGATAGACACTAGCTTCTGCAGAGTAATTCTAGCAGGCAAGAGTTTCGGAGTAGAATGTAAGGATTTGTATACAGAATCCTTGAGAAGACAGACACTAGCTCTTGTGTCTAACAAAGCTCTAACTCTACACGAACCTACTGAGACAAGAACAGAAGTAGGTGTAGGAGGATTCGCAGCCACCGAGAGTAGTGGTGTAGCATGCGAAAAATAGATTTCTTGGCAGGTTTGGTTGGTGTAAATATTCGATCGGATACACTAGAGTTTACAGTGCTCCGATGACCTAGTTTAAATGTGAACGATTATCACGTACACCCATGCCTACAAAATCTGGCTATGTGACCTTGCTTCCCACAAGTAAAACAGGTTCGAGTTTTACGTGATAGTATACTTGAATTTCTATTCTTCTTGGTATTCGACCGCTGTTGGTCGACCCTACCTTCTACTTTGTGCATAGCTGGCATTATAGAATTCACTCGATGAGAGACAATTTGCACTCTCAGCGAACTCGCACGAGGTATCTCTCTCTCTCTCTCTCTCTTCTCTGTGTTGACATCGCAACTGTAACTGATGTACTACCAACAAAACTATGTCGTGAACTACAACTGATGTACTTATTAAGTACATATTCTTGTAAAGCTAAATCAGTAGCTTTTAACAATGTATCAGGTTTGTCACGCAATAATTTTGTTTTAATCCCCCTTGAAATTAATGCACCAATGAAGGTTTGAACAAGTTGTCTTTGCGCTAGTGGGTTCACTATCTCCGCAGCAGAGAAGGCAACTTTAACGGCACCACTGATGCGATCGGCTAAGCCCTGGATGATCTCTCCAGGAGTCTGTTTAATTGAGGCTAGCGTGTGCTAGGCCTCTTGGGGAGTCTCTAGCACTCCATACCGTGCTAGTAACACCTCCACAGATTCCTCCCACGACTCCTGAAGTGGAAGGCGCTGCTTTGCAAAATCTGATATAGGACGTGCTGTACGAAGGTACACCAAGAGCTTCTTGGAGTACAGGTCTACATCCCTTACATCCGTCAACATGTCTATCTCACTAGGCCAGTGTTTCAACTTAGTGGTAGGTAGGTAAAGGTAATCCTCTCATGCCTTAGAGGCACATAGGGATATGGTGTTAGTGCCCATATTTTCCTTGACCTGTCAGCACACTAGAGGGTGATCTGGTCAGTATCACGCCTGGCCGCCTTTCCTTCCCCAACTCCAGAAGAAGTCGGGTACCCATTTCTACAGCTGGGTGACTGGGGCGCCTCCGGCCGGATTCGAACCCCCGACCTTCGCCATGAGAGACCAGTGCACTAACCACTTCGCCACTCAGACGCCCCAACTTAGTGGGGTCTCCGTCAAACTTCTCTACAGCTGAAAATACATGTGAGTATTTGATGTCCTCACTGACTCTTGGCAGAGTGTCTTGGGACTACATCCAACAAGTTCGACGTGGACTGAGATGAAGCCATTTTAACCTTCACTGATGTTACAAATTCAATACAAGCAATATGTAATACAAAAATTGGCGAACTACTTTGCGAGCCCTATGTGACGTTTAACGGCACGGGAAGGATATAAGATATAAGATAAGAATATGTGATACTGAAAATCAATGCAATAAATAATATGCAATAACAATTCTTAACAAAATTTATAACTAATATAGATGAAAAATCTTCACAACAAATAATGTCCACAATACTGGAGTTCACCACTGTCAATATACGATACGCTGAGAATTCCACTGGAGGAAATATATTCTGCTACAGTACTCTTACACAAATGTTCAATGCTTCACACAAATGTTGAAGTCACTGTTATATCCAAGTCCTTCTGGAGAAATTCTGCTGACCGAAGCACATACCGTTAGTGTCTAAGTTCATAATGTTTATAAATTCACAAGTGTTGAAGATATTAATGTTCCCATATTCCTAATTGATTATTCTGCTGACAAAGTCTTTCACAAATAGCTGTCTCTGGCTAGAACTAGAAGAACTGTTTATCACAAACAACAAATGATACCTGCCTTTTTCTGCTATGACTAAAGATTCAAATGATTTCTCAGGTATGTGATGCTCCTCTAACTCAGCAGGTTCGGGATCACCTGGACCAGGCTGGATCTACAGAGAAGGTAAGGCTAGGTAGACTCGTTGCACCGGGCAAGATTGGGAGTGCCCCAAATTTCAGGATGGTAAAGTCTTCTTCGCTGTCTTGAACAACTCTAAACAACACCCCTAAACTGAAACCACACTACTGTTAAAACTACTAGAAGTGATTTTTCCTTCAACTCCACGTTGAGGACCCGGATGAAAAATTGCCTTCCGAGATCCGAACACTGACTAATCTAACCGCTGAGTGACTTGATATCCCTATCTAGCTAAGACCTATCAACTCCTATGCTAACTGCATACAACTGGTGAACTTGTTCAAACTAACTTACTCTATTCCAAATAAACTTGGCTTCCTATTGCTAAAAATCCAGATGTTAACATCATACTGTCACAAACATAAAGAATCTGACGACAACCGATATTCGTTACGATAGTAAAGTAAGAGAACAAATTTTGTATGATTAGACCTCGAAAAAATCGTAGACAAAGCACTTTTAGTGAGACGTGAGAGAAAGAAAAATCACAAGGGAATTACCTGGGATTCGAACACAGACTCCGGAGTCCGTGTTCGAATCCCAGGTAATTCCCTTGTGATTTTTCTTTCTCTCACGTCTCACTAAAAGTGCTTTGTCTACGATTTTTTCGAGGTCTAATCATACAAAATTTGTTCTCTTACTTTACTGTACCAAAGCCTCGTAGTTTCCTATTTATAAAAAAATTATAAAAAATTGTTCTTTACGATAGAAAGTGACAGAGGACGTGATATACGACACTGTACTGACGACCAGTGTACGGGAAAAAATATATGAAAAGATGCTTTCCAAGCTGGCCAGACGAGCTAGGAAAAATGAACTGAATCGTACAGTACTATAAAACTGAATGCGATACCAACTAATGAAAGTTGATGCATTTAGAAGAAAGCGCAAGAAACATTTTGCACAAAGTAAAGAATATTTTTGTACTGGAAAGAAGCGCCTTTACCTGGCACTAATTTAAGCAATGTTGTAGGCCGTAACAGATAATATCAGACACAAGCAGCATGTCAAGCGGGCTCACAGCCGTGAAAGATAGTGCCCGTCTCGGCGTCAATTAAAGTAGTATGTGCCTCATCGGCACCACTAAAACAGTAACTGCCAAAGAAGTACTTCGCAATTGTGAGAACCGCTGAAACAGGTTGCAACTGAATTAATTTCTTTAAAAATCTATACTGCTTTTATATTAGGATTAATATAATAAGAGAGTATAATTAATAATATAATTAATATAACAAGAAAGGGACAATCACACTGAACAGCGTGAGAACCACTGAACACCCATCTGTGCAATAGCAATAACACATATTTAATATGGAGAAAATGGGTGGTGATAAGTGAGGATGAGAAATTATAGCCTATACCAAATGAACAGACAGCTCCACTCTCCGGACAAGAGCTACGTTTCCTGTATAGGGAGGGAGTGTATAACTCTCACTTGCAAATAGATCAGCAAAACATTTAACATGATATAACAAAGACTTCACTTACTGTCTCACGAAATGTATCCATGAATCTGGACACACACAAAAATCACAATACAATTATCAAACCTACAGGTTTTAACGATATCTAAATAGAAAAACTATTTCACATTCTGTAGTTCTACATGTCTACTTCACACACATATGGACAACATCAGAAGCAATACACGGATCCACGGAAAATATTACAGCTAGATCACATTTTGCTCGACGATAACACAACTTCAGCTATCAACTCGCACTATCTGATATATTCCAGTAATCAAAAACATAGTCCTAATGATCCAAGATCTCTTCCTATCTCATAGTCTTTCTTACGTCAAACTGCTACTTATATATAAGCTACAATTTTCTGATCCCCGTTTCTAAAAGTCACATTCGCGAGGAGTTCCACGCACGCAGAACCGCCTACATATCACCTTGGATAATAAAATGTCAAAACATCTACAAATTGTATTTAAGCTGGCCAAAAAATCCTGTCAGTAAGAGTTCACCACGCAATATTTACAAGGTCTCTAACTGACCTTTTCCTGACCCTCTACATCATAATTAATTAAGGGCTTTAAAAACTACGTCTAAGTACTAACATTATCTTTGATTATGTCCCTTCCATAGTAACAGACTAAATAATGTTTTTTTAAAGATAGTACAATATATGCAGTATTAAAGAATACTACCAAACACACACACTCTCTCTCTCGCACCTCTCTCTCTCTCTCTCTCTCTCTCTCTCTTTCTCTCTCTCTCTCTCTCTCTCTCTTGCAAGTAAAATAGTAAAATATAAGTCATAACACAGCACCACTAAAATAAAATCTTACATTCTTCCCGTGCCGCTAACGTCACTTAATACCCGCATGGTGGATCGCTAAGATTTCCTGTTTTCGGAGAACTTTTCAGTCTCATCAAGAGATGTTATGCCCACTGAACTGGCCTCTCTTAATAAATTTTCTGTTAGACTTTCACGTGGTCGACCTCTTTTTCTCCGGCCTGTTGCGTTCCATTTGATAGCTTGTTTAGGGATTCTAAGATCGTTTCTTTTCATCGCATGATCGACATATGTCCATCTTCTTTTTCTGATCACCCATGAGGCAGGCTGTTGTTAGCTCATCCGTCTTATCTCTGCGGTGTTCTTGAATTCGCTCCACTTTATACCGAGTATTTTCCTTGAGCATGTGTTTTCGAAAGAGTCTAATTTGTTGTGTATTTCTTTAGTTGTTTTACAGCTTTCACATACAGAAAGAGGGTGTATATTATATTTGAATTGAATAATCTTAGCTTTTTTTTTGCTTATAACTTTTGAATGCCATATGTTCCCAAGATTCTTGAAGGTCAGTGGTGCTTTTGCGATTCTATTTCTAACTTCCTATCTGGTGTCACCATCCCGGTTAATATAGCTGCCGGGGTATGCAAATTGGTTTACTTCTTCAATAGCTGTTCCTTCTACGCATATTTTTCCTTCGTGGTTAATGACTCAAATAACATAGCTACTATATTTTGCATATTATATAGGGAAATTATTTTCCCTGTTATGGTAACTATATTTAGTTACCATAGCTTTCATATTTCCTTTTACAGTAACTAGTTTTCTATTTATTTTAGAGGCGGTTATAGAAATGACCTTTTAATATCTACAGTGACTTTAAAATAAGTACGAGTACTTATACATTAAATAAATACTGTCTAATCTAAAAAACATTTGTAAATTTACAATAGAATACATTGGTCTTAGAAAAAAAGTTGTAGTATGCTGGCAGGCGGGAAAGCAGGGACTATCAGTATATAAGTTTTTTTGTTGAAAAAGTACATTGAAACAGGGGGTGCCTGGAAAGTCAGGCATGGGACAATACATACTAAATGCGGTAGACTCGAATTCATTCCTTGTATCGGTAGGCTGATCTGCCGCCTTGTTTAATGATATAATAATATTAAAATGCGTTACAATGAGTTGCCCAGCGCAGGATTATCTGTGTTAATTTGAAATCGCTGGTTCTGATCTTAGCACTTCGTTAGAAGTCATTTTTAGATTCAAGTTGTGAAGGTCATAGATGTGGGCTCAAGCGAACAGACTTGAGTTTATATGTATATTCATCATCTGATCAATAATTGTCCTCTCGACTAACAGGTACGTACAGCTGCATTAATGTGATTCTGAGAAAGTGTGTAACAATTGTTAGTGTGTCACTGCATGCACAAGTTTAAAGGATTTGTGTAAGAAGTTAAATGTTCAGTGTTAATATATATGCACCATAAGTGCTCATATCTTCGGTTTACTGTGATTAAATGCCAGTTGTTCCCAGGAATATAAATAGTAAAGATCTTATGATTCTCCATGTGTTCAGTATATGTTTATGTCTGCTGGTAATATGACAGTGTAAAAGCATTTCCTACACGTGTTACAGTACTAGGAACACCAAGAGAGAGGTGGTATAGGCTCTTGACTACTTTTGGTTCGCCGGCTCTGATAGCGTTATCGCTCTAGCACTGTCAAAGCCATTAAAAAAGTCTGAGCCACAAACTATGTTCCTAAGAACGTGATTAAAAACTTGACAGATTTGAAGTTTGTCAGTTCTGGTACACAAGCTACGATGAGATTAGCAAGGAATCGTAAATAATCGTGACCCTGGTACCGTGGATGAACCAGCAGTTCAGTGTGTACGCCACTAAGTTCAGTTTTAACTGTTAGGATTTTAGTCAACATATACCCGCTATAAAATTTAACATCAGAAGGATTTCAGATATTATTTTTCGTAGAAAGTTTGGGTACGTTCAGATTCAATGAATGTAGTATATTGAACTATTACACAATAAAAAATGAATTGTACGTACTATAGAATTTGAATTTACAGTTCTAACGCAGTAAACCTAACTGTCCTCTTGTAACTCAGAAAGGTTCTGTTTTAAGCATTTCAGTCACAGTTTGAACGCAACTGGGGAGGTTGTATACATACAGGTACAGTCTTATAAATGTAAGTGTTTAACAATTCGTTTGATGTTGTTCAAGAAAAGTAAACTTAAAATCCTGATATAAATGCATACAGGTTATCTTCTTATATCTTATATCCTTCCCGTGCCGTTAAACGTCACATACGGCTCGCAAAGTAGTTCGCCAATTTTTCCTGTCTTCGGCGAGTCTTTCAACCTCATCAAAGGATTTTCATTCATTCTTTGCATGTCCCTTGCGGAACTTTGCTTCCCAAATAGCACTCCTGTAGGCCTCTCGGTTGTGAGCAAGATGGCCTGCTGCTGCTGCATCCATTTGCAGATCATCAACGATGTCTTGCAGCCATCTTCGTTTTGGTCTTCTTCTTTTTCTTTTTCCCATTATGTATCCTTCCAATACGGTCTTCTCTAAATTATCATGACGTTTAATGTGTCCAAAATATTTACGTTTTCTCTCTTTAATCCTCTTTACTAGCCAGCCTTTTTCAATATTAAGCTCTTGTAGTATAGATATATTTGTTCTTTTTTGTGTCAACGATATTTGGAGACCTCTTCTGTAGCATTTACATTCAAAGGCATTTATATGTTTCTCAGCTGTTTTCTTAAGTGTCCAGGTCTCACAGGCATATGTTGCGATGGGAAAGATGCATGCCCTTAAAAATCTTATTTTTGTAGTTCTGTCTGCTCCTATCCACAGATTCTTTATTTGTTTTATTTTCTGAAGAGCGATAGATGTCCTCCTATTAATTTCCCTCATTGTATCTCCCAAATAAATAAAGGATTTTATGCCTGTTAATTTGGCCTCTCTTAACAATATCCTCTTCAGAGTTTCACGCGGTCTGCTTCTTTTTCTTTGACCTGTTGTGTTCCACTTGATAGCTTGTTTTGGGATTATACAGGTTATAGCTGCTAAAAATGAAATAATTTTGCAATTAATTCTCACAAACTGATGGAGTTTGTCTGTCCAGCGCATTCTTCGTCGGTTCAGTGCTTTTATGCGGTTTTTGTTTTTAAATGTGATCACTGAAAATGTTGGATTGTTGTATGTTCTTCAGTTATATGTGCTCATCTTACTTTCTGCCGTTCTTACGCCTGCCAACTTTCTTCACTCTTTCTATCTTTATAAAAGTGAACCATACACCTCTATCTACCTTCATTACCAAATCCTCTGTGGATTGCCCAGTAAAACCTATACCCTCTTCCCCAGACTGTCGAAATCATAACCATCACTAATCCGTTATATAGCAGTACGACTTAACAAAAATGTCAAAAGCTTGGTTTACTTTATATATGAATATCTAGGAACAGAACAACTGAAATAAAATCTTATTCAAACAGTATTTTATTTCAGTATTTCAGAGTCCCATATCCCCATCATTTGGTTACTATACACTCCGCTCCTTCCCCACAAGTTGAAAACCCCTGATATAGACTGTGTTTAGGATTTGATGTTAGCAGTATCAACTACATTAGTTAGATGCTTTGTATAATATTTTGCAAGTCTGCCATACCAAATAGTTAACGTGTGGAAACCTTTCAAGAGATTAACTGGTATGTTAGAAAAACAAAACATGAATGAAATAACTAGTAGAATCTGTGTCTCTTTTGTTTTAGTCAGTGCTACATACGGGTTTCATGTTCTGAATATTTTGTTTCCGAAACTTGGAAAGTTGTGTTGTTAAATGGATTATTCGTGTGTTCCTATGGGACTTACAGTGTTAAAACAGCCACGAGGTGAACACTCGAGGGAAAAAGAAAGAGAGGCTGACAAAAGGCTACCTGGCGTAGAACTAAAAGCAGAAACGAGTAGCATGTAGCACAGCTGGGGCACAATACAAAGACTGGCCACAGACTTTGAGAAGAGGAGAGAATTTGTTGCTGTCCTGCAAGACATCACAAGGCGCAATGGGCTGTGACTTCTTAGCCGATCACCAAGGATGGATGGATGGATGGATGGATGGATGGATGGATGGAAACAGATGTGTTTCTAGAATTTACCGCCAACACTGTCATTACATTCAATATCTGAGTTTCATCAGACACTGAAATTACAAACGTTCGATCAAATTTTTCTCAAGCCATCTTCCGCTGTTGTCTAATTATGTTACTGAGTTTTATAATATCTCCATACGTTTTTGAAATGTGTCGTTTGAACTTTATTTTTAAAATAATATCTTTACAATCTAAACCATGAAAAATACTGCTACTACTACTACTACTACTACTACTACTACTAATAATAATAATAATAATAATACTGCTACAATAATATTATTATTATTAATATTACTATCATTACGATTCTACTGTGATTACTACTACTACTACTGCTAATAATAATAATAATAATAATAATAAATAGAAGAAGAATATAATAATAATAATAATATTTGTTGTTATTATCTTAAAAGCTTAATATTGAAGAAGGCTGGCTAGTAAAGAGGATTAAAGAGAGAAAACTTAAATATTTTGGCCACATTAAACGTCATGATAATTTAGAGAAGACCGTATTGGAAGGATACATAATGGGAAAAAGAAAAAGAGGAAGACCGAAACGAAGATGGCTGCAAGACATCGTTGATGATCTGGAAATGGATGCAGCAGCAGCAGGCCATCTTGCTCACAACCGAGAGGCCTACAGGAGTGCTGTTTGGGAGGCAAAGTTCCGCAAGGGACATGCAAAGGAATGAATGAATGAATGGAATGAATTATCTTAAATCATGTTTATGTCTTCTCTACAGGACAAATTGAACATGGAGTTGTGGCAAATAGTCGTTATATCTGTGAGCTGCGGTTTTGTGGTCATCGCTGTAGTTGCTGCTCTTACAGTGAGTTCCTAGTTTTTTTTCAAGAAATAAGTTTTTTTGTATGAAATGTTGCTTCTTTACTGTCATTTGTCCTTTCTCCTCTCTCTCTCTCTCTCTCTCTCTCTCTCTCTCTCTCTCTCTCTCTCTCTCTCTATCTCTCTCTTATGAAGTGCTGTTAATGTTTTGTTCATATAAAAGAAATAAAACGAAAAGTTCAAATAACTAATGGAGAGATTGTGACCGCACGTAGGAGCTAACATTGCCATGAACTGTCATACAAGAGAGAGGTGTTTATCTATGAAATAAATGTTCCATCTAGTATATGTTGATGAAGGCAGCAGAGAGGTTTGATACTTAGGTTCATTCTTGAAATTAGAGGAAGCCACCTTAGCCGGCCCCGGCCACTGTGCATCAGCTTCAATGAGAGCTTCTTTCTCTGTTAACATGACTGTAAGGGAGAGAGAGGGGAGTGAGGGACTTATGAGAGTGGTAATTAAGTAATTAAAATTCTTCCAGTGACAGAAACGTACTGTGACCCACTAGTCCTAATTTTGAAGAAATATCTGACCACAACCATCCCAGTTCCCAGATCCTTGTTAGCCAACAGTTCAACCCATAGATATTATGTTTACTTTCACATCGTCTCACACACCAAATACAAAACAGTTACCTCAGTCTGTAAAACAACTAACAAAATAAGTTTATTACTACAACACCAAGAACTTCATCAAGAACACATGCCACATAACATAGAAATATATATATATATATATATATATATATATATACCATAGAAGGCAATGGCAAAGTAATGAATCATTGAACCGAATTATGCAAGTCAATAATCCTCACTCATATCAACTTTCGTTATCATAAGAAGCTTTAGCGATCAATATATATATATATATATATATATATTCAGCAATGCATTGAATATTAATACCAGTCACAAGTAAACCCACTGTCAAAAGAGAGAACGCCCTTATAACAGCATTTATCATGAATATTAGAACATATAAAGCTGTCCGTCCGAACAGCTCTAATAAGCATCATATCAAAACTCAACATTACATGTATTCTATATGTGCATGCAACGACATGAAAACTCAGCATTACATGTATACTATATGTACATGGCAACGACATTAAAACTCAACATTACATGTATACTATATGTGCATGGCAACGACATTAAAACTCAGCATTACATGTATACTATATGTACATGGCAACGACATGAAAATTCAACATTATATGCATACTATATGTACATGGCAAAGACGTCAAAACCCATGACAAAAAATATGCATAATTAAATTATTGTTCAAGGTCTCTTACATAAATAAATCTTACATATATCATGTTGTCAGGCCAGAATGAAAGCATTATCCTATGACAGACCATATCATCTGTATATAATATATATTAACATTATCCAAACTCATAATACTATAACCTTGCCATACATAACTATATGTACACCCAGTACATGTATTATCATCCTCACGAAATCATCTCTGATAACCAAACTCATACAGAACCAGTCTAATTGAGTCCGGAGTGCTCAATGGGGTTATAGCACACAATCACACATCACATATCATCATCATCATCATCATCGCCTTTCACTCCCCCTGAGAGCATAGGCCACGGATAAAGGCTCTCCAGTCATTCCTGTTCTTGGTATTATTCTCTGCTTCCTTCCATGTGTAGTCCTTGTCTCTGAGCACTGTCATAATTTCTCTTCTCCAAGTAAGTCTATGTCCCCCTGGTTTCCTATTTCCTTGAGGATTCCATGTCAGTGCCTGTCTTGCTATGCTGGTGTCTGGTTTCCTCAGAGTACATATCACATATACTTACAACATAATCAATGCAGGACACAATAACACAGCATATACTTCAATATCAAGAACCAACCACATCCGCATAACCTCATGACGGCTCGCCCACCGAGACATATCCCGAAATAACAGGAAAATATCCCTACAACAACTTGTATACTAAATAGTGTTCACAGCCTAATGTCATTGCCGCTGACAACAAGCTATTTATACTGTCCACATGGTTCTAAAGGCTGTAATAGCCGGAGATGGGGTGAGAGATACGCTCTCCACTCCAATTAAATGTCTCCATGGCGTGCGTCTCAAATAGTCTCTGACAGTCCAAGCCCAGGTCCTGGCCTTCTCGTGGCGGAATTGTTCAAACTGACAGGAGAAGTGGCTAAAGGCGAATATCTGGCGTCTGAAAACCAGACGCTTTCAGGTAGATGAGACTCGTTAGTCTTGGTTGGTGGCTCATCTAAGAGAAAGAAGGCTCCCGCTCTCTGATAGCAAGATTCTTCAGCTGCAGTGCGTGGGGTGAAGCTCCTCCTGGCCAATGAAGAAAAGTGCGATTGGGATTGCCGTGCGGCGCCGCCGTGGAAAAGGTGATGGAAAGGATTAAGTGAAGTAGTCAGTAGTCTCGTGGTCAGGGCTAGTCATATCAAGGCACCTCAGCTCTAGAGGCCGGCCACGTCCTATATACACCATTACTGGCTCAAGTGCCTAAATCGGCTTAACCCAGGGTTTAAACGAAGACTCTGCTGGTGAGATTCGTCGGCTGCCGCGCGTGGGGTGAAATTCCTCCCGGCCAACGAAGAAAAATGCGATTAGGGTTGCCGCGCGAAGCCGCTGTGAAAAAGGTGATAGAAAGGATTAAGTGAAGCTTAATAGGTTTGGCCAGTAGACTCGTCCTGAGGGAAACTTATACCACGCCACCTCTGCTATATAGGCCGGCCATGTCCTATATACACCCATAATGGAGCTATACGCTTAAACCGGCTTAACCCAGGGGTGAAACTCACTAGTGGCGAGGATTCGTCCTTCTCGACAAAAGCTCTGTCCTGGTCACCACCAAGAAAGGTAGCTGCCATGAGCACAAAATGCTGAAGTCGGAGACACTGGACCAGTACAGTCTAGACAGGCAACAACCTCTCACCCGACGGGGATATATTATATCCAAACCACGTTGAGATTTTCCGGTGACGAAGTCCAACTCTAGGCTGGATAGGCAACTATCTCTCACCCGGCGGAGGTTTTCAGGTGAGAAAGTCCAACTCTAAACAAAACTGCTGCAACGAAGACCACAGTGTCACGCAATGCCACTTCTGCGACCCACCGAGAATATAGACCCAAGCCCCACGATGCTCTGAGTCTCCAAAGTAAATGAGAATATCGCGGGAACCACATGAGTAAATTCAATAGGATCACGGGGGGGGGGGGGATCTTGGTGGTAGAAGCGAACGAAGAAGAAGAAAAAGAAGGCACTGTTCACATGACAGTTCCCAGGGTGACGTTTCTAGATGTATAGAATTATATATTAAATTCTCTGTTGTATTTGGGCGAAATAAAATTACTGCACGACGTAGTCTTGTCATTGCACGGCGTTGACTAGGATACCTAGGGATATAGTGTTATTGTCCTAATATTCTCTGACCAGTCATCACGCCAGAGGGTGATGTGGTCAGCACCGTGCCTAGTTGACCTGTCTTTCCTCTCTAAGCTCCAGAAGAAGCCGGCGACACATTTCTACAGCTTGGGGGGAAACATCTACAGCCGAGCTGAAACACCAGACCTCACCGTGACCTATGTTATTATTATTAATACAATACAGTACAATTCAATACAATACAATACAATACAATACAGCACAACACAGAATAAAACAACATAGCAATGCAGTGCAATACAGTATAGCATAGTATAGTATGTGACGTGGTATGATGCTGTGTAATATAATATAATATAATATAATATAATATAATATAATATAATAAAAAAGGTAACTTTCCCGTTTCACGCCTTTAAGGCATATTGGGGTTACGGCGCTAGGCCCGTATTTTCCCATGACATTTGGCACATGAAAGTGTGATGTGAATATAATATAATATGATATGATATGATATAATATAATATAATATAATATAATATAATATAATATAACATTCCTCAGTGTTTAATATGGAAACGATGGAAAAAGAGGCACTCAGCAGCGGTAAGTACATGTACAGCATGGTGAAATTATTACCTATCTTCATAATGGTAAGTAATATATAGGTACCAAAAGACAGAAACAAACCTTTTTCTTGGTCTGGAAAATTCGACAAATGTAATTTTTGTCTTGCTTCTCACAATAAACCCAGACAGTACATATATCCATACCTCCAGCAGCTTTAGGGTACAAACAGGAGTGAAATAGGGATATGTACTATCACCAACATTATTTATCTTGGCAGTAGACTGGTTAATGAAGGAGGCAACATCAGACAAACTCAGAGGATTACAATGGACCCTTGACACAGTGCTGGAGGACCTTGACTTTGCGGACGACATTTGTCTGTTATCAAGCAATCACAAAGATATGCAAGATAAAATAAACAAGCTAACTCAGAATGCAAACAACATAGGACTAAAGATCAACGTAGGAAAGACAAAGTTAATGAAACAAAATGTGAACAACAGAAATGTACTCAGAGTAGACAACAAGTTAGTGGAGGAGGTCAACGAATTTGTATACCTTGGAAGCAGAGTAGTAGAAAATGTAGACAGCACAGAGGACATCAACAGCAGACTTACTAGAGCAAACCAGGCTTTTGCAATGCTGCAGACTATATGGAAATCAAAAAAACTAAGCATAAATATGAAAATCAGGATATTTAAAAGTAATGTTCTAAGTGTACTACTCTATGGAAGTGAATGCTGGAAAATCACCAAAACCATAGAAATCAAGTTGAATTATTTCCAGACTAAATGTTTACGAAGAATTAGGAAAATATTTTTGCCAAACACCATAAGAAATAACATCTTATTAGCAGAAATACAGATGAAACCACTGACAACAATTATTGAGGAAAGACGCTGGCGATGGTTGGGACATGTGCTCCGAATGACTGACAACTCACTACCAAAAATAGCACTAAGATGGACACCACAGGGGAACAGAAGTAAAGGTAGATCAAAAGAGACATGGAGAAGAACAACAGAAAGGATGTTGAGCAGTAGAGGGCTCACCTGGGCAAGAGCAGAAAAAAAGGCGAAGGACAGGCATTTGTGGAAAACCCTTGCGGAAGCCCCATGTGCCCTGGGCACTTAAGGTTCAGAGAGAGAGAGTACATATATCCAGAACACAGCTGACATACCCCGGGGGTCATTGAATCAGACACCAGAAGTATGTCAAAACTTACGATTATGGACAAAGCTGTACACGTGACATCCCACCTAAATCATGTTCTTGATTGACTGGAGTGAGGAATAGCCCACCTCTTTTCTCCTCCCCTACACCCCAGAATAAAGGATAGAGTGGGAGTGAACCTTGAATGGGGAAAGAATAGTATGACTCTATGGATAGCTGCCACACAGACAAGACACGCCTTTACTGTGGCTACGGGAACCATTCATGTTTATGTCCCTTATTTTGTGTAGAATCTGATATAATAACATAGGGGAACAATTTTAGTTCTGAACAGTTACTTCAAATCAAAGTTATGAAAACATTTCGGTTAGTCCAGATTTATAGTAAGGATTACTATGCATAAGCATATGACTATTTTCCACTAACTATAGTTTATGTGACCCAGCTGTAGAAATGGGTACCCAACTTCTTCTGGAGTTGGGGAAGGAAAGGCGGTCAGGCGTGATACTGACCATATCACCCTCTAGTGTGCTGACAGGTCAAGGAAAATATTGGCACTAACACCATATCCCTATGTGCCTCTAAAGCACGGCAGAATTATCTTTACCTTTACCTATAGTTTATGTGAACATACTTAGAGCCCTGAGATATAGTGAAGGTGAGCATAAAGTCTTTCTCTAATTTCAAACAATTAATTAACAAAAAACTATTCCAGGTACGGACATATGGTTTTTATAGACTTTACAGAACTTAAATCGTTTTTTTTCTCTTTTTCATTACATCGTTCATGCACTTCAACATGTACCCCGTCTAAGCGATATTGGACTTTTTGTCTCGTGTTGTCCAACATCTCTTTAGTTACCATTACTAAAGCGTCCTTTGTCCTCGCCTTTAAAGTTTAAATATCAGGAACTAGTGAATTGAAAACTTTGTCCTTAATATACCCCGACTGAAAAAAAAGTTAGGAGGGGTAATGTCCAGTGCATAGAATACACATTTCAGAACCTTCGTTGAATTGTAACTGGGAAATTTAATTCGTGATACCACAAAACACATTGGGCTTTCTCCTTCATGGACATCATTTTGATACTGGTGATTGCAGCATTGTCTTACAAAAAACACTCTAAGTATGGCATGGTTAATAGATTCTTTATTTAAACACTGTACGGAAATATCTTTATATAAAAAAGAGTTAAAACAGATTGTAATCTATTCAGTTATTGCGAAAGTGCCAGTCTGAAACTTGTTTTGTGCCAGAGTTGGGGTTTGGTATAGGAAACATTTGAATCATCTTTCTTATTAGCTGTAGAAAATTTGAGTTATTTCATTTCATTTTAAGTGAAAGGGGATTTCAGAATCTAATTTAGTCAGTATTTTATGACTATCTCTTGACTCTAAATTATTAATATTCTGCTGAAAAAAAGAGCAGCAGGTTTTGGAACTCCTGTTTCGATTTCGTCCATGAAATCTTTGACAAAAGATAGGGCAGTTGAATATGTGAACATAAATGGGACAGATCAGTACTAGTACTAAAATTTAAAATATTGATTGACCCATGCTCAGTCATTTATTTTCCTGATGGAATTTCAGGGTAACTCGTCAAACGTTTTCTACATCCAAGATGTTGAAAGTCAAAGACTTCCAAGTACTATATACTCTGCATCGACTACCAACGACCCTGTGCCTTCATTCATTTCTCACAGTCAGGATGTTCAAAGTCAAAGACGTCCAAGTACTGTATACTCTGCATCGACTACCAACGACCCTGTGCCTTCATTCATTTCTCACAGTCAAGATGTTCAAAGTCAAAGGCGTCCAAGTACTGTATACTCTGCATCGACTACAAACGACCCTGCACCTTCATTCATTTCTCACAGTCAAGATGTTCAAAGTCAAAGACGTCCAAGTACTATATACTCTGCATCGACTACCAACGACCTTGCACCGACATTCATTTCTCACAGTCAAGATGTTCAAAGTCAAAGACTTCCAAGTACTGTATACTCTGCATCGACTACCAACGACCCTGTGCCTTCATTCATTTCTCACAGTCAGGATGTTCAAAGTCAAAGACGTCCAAGTACTGTATACTCTGCATCGACTACCAACGACCCTGTGCCTTCATTCATTTCTCACAGTCAAGATGTTCAAAGTCAAAGGCGTCCAAGTACTGTATACTCTGCATCGACTACAAACGACCCTGCACCTTCATTCATTTCTCACAGTCAAGATGTTCAAAGTCAAAGACGTCCAAGTACTATATACTCTGCATCGACTACCAACGACCATGCGCCTTCATTCATTTCTCACAGTCAAGATGTTCAAAGTCAAAGACGTCCAAGTACTATATACTCTGCAGCAACAACCAAAGACCCAGCCCCTCCACAACAACGACAGCAGTACAGCCAGCAAAACGAACAGCAGCAACAAAAGCAGAAATTTATACCGCAAATACAGCGTAAACAACAAGAACAACAACTATCACTGGAACAGTTTTTACGGGAGCGACAGGAGATGAGACAGAAAGATGAAGAAAAGAAACGGAAAGAACGTCTAAAGCAATTAAAAGAGCAACATGAGAAAGAACAACAGAAATTACAGCAGCGAAAAAATGAGGAACAGCAAAAGCAGTTGCAACACAAGCAACAACAGCGATTACAAGAACAATATGAGGAACAACAACAATTGCGACAAAGGCTAGACCAATATAAACAGCAGCTTAATTACGAGCAACAACAGCAGCAACAGAAAAGACAATCTCCTACGAAGCAAACAAGAAACGTAAAGAAACAAGCATGGCGGGATCATCAATCAAATACATTTCATACTCCACAAAGTTATACACAGAACGAATCACACAAAAGATTAGATCTGCATTTTTACTCACTAAAAGACGCCATGGCGGAATTTAAAATGTTTCTTGCAGATTCTATAGAAGGTAAGCTGTTACACACGGGATTTGTGCATCAATAATATTTGCTTACCTGTATCATATACCAGGGCCTATTAAGAGAGGGCCAAGTGTTATATCATAGACTTTATAATGAAAAAATGCTGCACAGGTAACACAGATATTGACTCGGTACATGAGACCAAACTAGAAGATCTTGATTTTGCTGATGACATAACTCGTATCAGTAATAATGTGAATTCATGAAAGATAAACAGATAGCCTTTCTTCACTGGCTAGCATAATAGGGCTTGAAATTAACAAGGACAAAACAAAAATAATGAAACTTCCCATTAATCGAAATGGAAAAATACACATAGAAGGGACAGATATTGAAGAAGTCAATCAATTTGCATACCTTGGCAGCTACATAGACCAGGATGGTGACACTAGAAAGGAAGTTAGAATCAGAATTGCAAAACCAGCATTGATCTTCAAAAATCTTGAGAACATATGGAATTCAAAAGTTATAAGCACAAAAACCAAGTTAAGACTATTCAATTCAAATGTAATATCCACCCTCATTTATGCATGCGAAAGCTGGAAAACAACTAAAGAAATAGAAAAGAAATTAGACTCTTTTGAAAACAAATGCCTAAGGAAAATAATCGGCATAAGTGGAACGAATTCAAGAACAATGCAGAGATAAAACAGATGACTGAACAACAACCAGTCTCATGGGTGATCAGGAAAAGAAGATGGACATATGTTGGTCACTTGATGAGAAGAAATGATCAGAGAATCCCAAAACAAGCTATCAAGTGGAACACAACAGGCCAAAGAAAAAGAGGCAGACCGCGTGAAACTCTGAAGAGGACATTGTTAAGAGAGACCAAATTAACAGGCATAAAATTTCTTGATGAGGTTGAAAGACTCGCCGAAGACAGGAAAAATTGGCGAACTACTTTCCGAGCCCTATGTGACGTTTAATGGCACGGGTAGGATATAAGATATAAGGTGTTATATCCCTCATTGGCTAAGGGTACTTCCTTGTTTCAAGGAGACGCCCGGCGGGAATGAAAGAGTGGACATAATGTACTAAATCAGAATGTCTAATCAAATAAATGGTTTAGCATCGTCTTACAAAATTTATCTCGGATGCCCTGCATATACCAAGCTTTTCTGTGCTCTACTTATAAGACTATTGTCAGTTATTGCCTTGTTGTTTGTATTCGGTGCTTCATTTGTTGTTTTAGGGCAGACTACTCAACCTTGATAAGACAATCGTCGTGTGCTATTTTTACTTTCATATCGTCTTTCTTTTACTGTAAAAGGATTCGCTCTATCGCAAACTATAATGTAAATGTGTGATCAGGCTGTGTGTATACTCGTACATGAAACTGAAGAAAAAAGATATGGTCTGCTTTCAACGAAGGTGTCAAAACTGACCTGTGGTGTGAGCAGTGTACATTCGTAACGATATAGTTAAAAACTACGGAAGGCTGTAAGAAAACAAAACAACTTCCTTCTTGTGGGATGTCGCGCTCTTAGATTCAAGGAATAATTTGTATTTCAGAAATTCTATACTATATTGCACTTTTTTGCCTATTTCCTATAGTTATTTTGAGACAATGCAAACACGACAAAATAGTGTTGTATTTTCTATGCTGTTCTTGAATAACATATTATAGGGTATGATAGTTTGGAGGTAGACAGTTTCAATAACTAAACTTGTTACTCTAGACCAAGGCTGGGGACACTTCACACGATAACCAGTCGACCTTGTCTACATATGGAAAATCTTAACGTCAGGGAAACAACAGGTTTAGTTTTGTTGTAGGAAAAGAAAATTCCAGGGGAGGGGCTTAGTATATGAGGCGTAACAGACTAAGAAGTCTTCAGTCATGGGTCGGATGCTGAAATAAAAGGGCACGGTCCAGCATGGAAATGAGCTGCTCTTGGATGAGAGAATGTTCTTGTTTAACAGTGTCTAACCACTTGTGTAAGTAGAACTTTGTGATTGTTGTGAGGAAGATGAATGAAAAGAGCTGCCTTCTCATTGGCCCATTGACTCACGTATGTAGACGTTTGTAGTGTTTTGTATGTGTTCGAGTTTGTAATTGTTACCACAAGTTAGCGAAGTACAAAATAGATACGTGTACAATTATAGAGATGTATGTGATTATGTGTATGTGACGTGTATTGTTAATGTGAACATAGTTACTTAATATGAGTTGAACACGACAAAGGAGTATGGAGCCCAATGTGACAAAAGACTGGAAAAACTGACTATAAAAAGCACAAAACAGGGTGTAAGAAAAAAAAATATATTCCTAGAGGTGACTACAGAGTGCAAATAATTATAACAAAATAATGGGCATACCGGCTATACAAAACATGGCGTGAGACATAAATAAACATATTTTCCTGAATATGACTTGGGCAAACGGGCTATACAAAAAAAGTGGTGTGGAATTAGTACATTCAGTACTGACCCACTACTGCGAGACATAAATATATTTATTGAAACCAGTATTTTTATTTGAGTATTGAGCGGAAACCAGATATAGAAAAGAGTGTGCCAGAGTTAGTTGAGAAATGTTTAAGCTGCCACACTTAACATGTGTAAATAATTTTGTATTTTGATTCCTTATTACATTGCTATATATGTTGTATATATGTAAGACTTTACACATGGACATCACCTGATGGTAAAACCAAGAATCAAATAGATTACATTTTAGTGCAAAGAAGGTGGAGGTCAAGTATAACATCAGCAAAAACTTTACCAGGTGCTGATTGTGACACGGACCATGAGTTATTAATAGCAGACATGAAGATAAAGATAAAAAAGACAGTTACGGGATCAAGACCACTCCGCTTTGATCTTACAAACATACCAGAACAATACGGTATATAAGTGAAGAACCGTTTCGAAATCTTGATGGCTGTACAGGAGGAGGTGACACCAGATGAACTGGCTACACAGGCCAAAGATATCTTAATAACAACAGCTAAATACATGGTTCAAGTAAAGAAAACACAAAAGAATGAATGGATTACAGCAAGTACACTAGAACTGATAAAACAACGTGGAAAAATGAAGACACAATGGAAAGTGACAAATAACAACAAAGAGAAATATAAAACTTTAACAAAAGAAGTACGAAGAAACATAAGAAAAGACAAAAAAACAATACATTCAAGATTGTTGTGAAAGAATAGAAGAACATCAGAAGTGGAAGAGATAGTGAAATGTTTAAAGAAATGAAGACATTGACGAGAAATGTCACACCTAAGCTAAATGTAATTTGTGATGACATGGGGAATACCTTGACAGAGACAGAGGAAATTCTAGAAAGATGGAAGGAATATTGCAAAGGAATGTATGAAACAACCTACTGTGGAAAGAACCCGAACCGACAATAGAAGAAGTTTTATGGGCAATACAGAATCTGAAAAATGGTAAATCGCCAGGATGTGATGAGATAACAGCTGAATTTATTAAAGCAGGAGGAAAGGAGTGTGCAACAATCTATCATGCACTGTGCAAAAAGATTTGGCATTCAGGTATTTGGCCAAAAGAATGGAAAAGAACTGTATTCATACCACTGCCAAAAAAGGGTAACCTGAAATTATGCACAAACTACAGAATTGTTGCCCTGATTAGTAATGACAGTAAAATTCTGTTAAAAATCATAATGGGTAGACTTCATTAGAAAATAGAAGAAGAAGTCAATATGGTCCAAGCTGGTTTCAGGCAAGGAAGAGGATCAAGAGATCATATATTCAAACTAAGATTAATAATAGAGAAATGCAGAGAGTTTAATGTGAATCTATATTTATCTTTTATAGAGTACTCAAAGGCATATGATTGTGTACAAAACCAGAAACTTTGGGAAATAATGGAAAAAAGGGATTTCCAACACATTTGACACAACTAACATCACTGCTGTATCTAGACCAACAAGCGGCAGTAGGAATAAATGGTTTGACATAAAACAAGGGGTCCGCCAGGGGTGCATATTGTCACCCTACTTATTTATCTTGTATACTGAAAATATAATGAGGAATGTTAGAGAAGATGTAGACAAAGAATATTACGATGCCAAAACAATTGGAGGTTATGAAATACCAGATATTAGATATGCTGATGACACAGTGTTACCGTCCACAAACCAAAAAGGAATGGAAAAACTAATTATGTCAGTCCGTAAGAACAGCGAAGAGCAGAACCTCTATCTTAATGCGAAGAAAACAAAATTGATGACAACTGCCAAAACAAACAAGGCAGCTGAAATATATATCAGTGAGGAAAAATTGGAAAAAGTGGAGAGTTTTAAATATCTTGGATCACTACTAACTAATAATGGAGATACAATGAGGGAAATTAAAAGAAGGACATCTATTGCTCTTCAGAAAGTAAAACAAATAAAGAATCTGTGGAGAGGAGCAGACAGAACTACAAAAATAAGATTTTTAAGGACATGCATCTTTCCCATCGCAACATATGCCTATGAGACCTGGACAATTAACAAAACAGCTGAGAAACACATAAACGCCTTTGAATGTAAATGCTACAGAAGAGTTCTCCAAATATCGTTGACACAAAAAAGAACAAATATATCTATACTACAAGAGCTTAATATTGAAGAAGGCTGGCTAATAAAGAAGATTAAAGAGAGAAAACTGAAATATTTTGGACACATTAAACGTCATGATAATTTAGAGAAGACTGTATTGGAAGGATACATAATGGGAAAAAGAAAAAGAGGAAGACCAAAACGAAGATGGCTGCAAGACATCGTTGACGATATGCAAATGGATGCCGCAGCAGCAGCCCATCTTGCTCACAACCGAGAGGCCTACAGGAGTGCTGTTTGGGAGGCAAAGTTCCACAAGGGACTTGCAAATGAATGAATGAATATATGTTGTTGATATGATGCACTTTTAACTATGTTCTTTGCATGCTCGTAATATTGTTACATCTTGAATCATAGAGTTGATTGCGTGTGTTAAGATTGTTTACATATTAAAGATGGTTGCATTTATGTGTGTAAACCGCCTAGAGAAGTTGCTAATTTACCAAAGAGAGAATGAGAGTGGGAAATGGTTATATAAGGGACACGAAAAGCGTGTGTTGATTGAAAAAATGGACAGATGGAGTAGAGAGGAGAAGTACTGATTATGAGAGAAGAGTAGAAGTGTTAATTATGGGAGGTGTCCGAGAGGGAGACAATTTCAAAAAGATAAATATTAATTATATAGGTTTTATCATACTAGTTCACGTTAAGATAAAACCAACAGGAGAAAAAGAATAAAGGGATATCGTACTGTCGTACATTAAGACAACTGCAAATCCCTATTAGGCAGATTGAAGAGAGTGATAGAGAAGAAGGAGAGAGGTTAAGTATTAGAGATATAATACGTAAATCCTGCCATATCAAGTATAGAGTACTATCACTAAATCACGGACCACAATATTGTAGAAAGTATATTGAAGTGACAAAAGATAAACACTCTTCGTATTTAAGATATATGTTGAAGAAATACATTAAGGAAATAAAAATAATACCCATCTAAGAAATACCCAGTTAAGAATCATAATAACCCATTGAAATGTAAATTTAAGATAAATGTAACAGATAGCATAAATAGAAAACATATCTTTTAAAAAATTATTACAATATTTTGGCTGAAATATTGGTTGAATTACTTTTTATAAAGCTGCAACGTAGATGTTTTATTCTTTTACTACTGAGTAATATAATGTGTTACCAAAAAAAAATGGAGTGAGAGTGAATTTATTGTCGATAACGTGGAAACTATGTAAAGATTTCATAGAGGTTAATACATTAATTAATTTTTTCTTAGAATACAGAGAAAGTAACTACAGGCGAGTGAATAGATTCGTCGATGTAATTACTGGAAGAGGAAACCACAGCGCAGGCGGCATTCCTGTCATAAAACCAGCGGTAGAAAACTACCTTATAAAACATGACTACGAGTAAGTAGAAACGTACAGCTTTATTAAAGCCACATTTTGTCTGTTTGTGATTCATTATTCATTTGAGCTTTTTCCTCCTACTCTAATTAATGTGTGGACCAGGACTGGTTAACTCTAATTCACCACAAGTTTGGATGGTAACATTAACATCGCTATGAAATGTGAAATGAAATAAAAACTGATGCGTAAACAAAAATTAACAAAATTATACAAGTTTAACTTTTAGAGAAAACACATTCAGAAACAGGAGTACAGTCACTTCTTAGCAGTGTAGAATTTCAATTTGGGGATGTGTCTTTGTTCGCAGATTAAAAAAAACGTGTTTGTTATCTCTTGCGTCATCATCACCATCACCATCGTCATCGTCGTCGTTAGTGGCAGAAGAGCGATGAACTCGGACACATTCTTACAGATAATAAATAATTTGTTGTAAAAATTAGATAAAATGATAGCGTTAGATATGCTGCATAATTCTCTTTTACATTAATTAATATAAGAGAACATGGAGGTCTGTATTTCGTACACTACAATTTGAACCATTAATAAAACTTTAAATTTTGGATTGCCACGCGTGGTCTTACATTTATTTCTTTTTTTTTTAATGCAGATTTTCTTGGAATAATCCTGGTATGGTCAGAATAGATTTGATAAGTACAAGAAATAACTACTGACCATCAAACCTCAAGATTTTCAACTGACTTTCTCGTGAATGCGAAGGAAGAACTACAAAACGAATTACAGCAAAAAGTGAACTCGAAAAGCTTGAAAAGACTGTATCGTCGGGAATAAGAAAAATCGCAGAATTTTCATTTAGAAAAAAAATATTTTTGAACAGAAATAATTTCAAGTAAGCTGAGACCTTTTTTTATAATTATATTGCGTTTGAGACAAGTCCATAGGTCATTCCTTTTCACCTCAGCGGAAGGAAAATCTTAGCAAAGTGCAAGAACTCCGTAGCACTGGAAATAAACTTGATAAATGAAATCAGCGGCGTTCACTGGGCCAGAATTGTAAATGTATTTATTATTGTAAAGTCCCGGAAGCCGAGTCGATATTAATCCGATCGTTCCAAACTCAGGGATGAGATATGGTTCATTAATTTTATCTCATCCACATGTATAATCTCTTTTGTCACATTATCAAGCCATTAATGTCTTTAAAACGTTTATTTGGCATGTTTAAAAAAGAATTAATGTTCTCAGAGAAGTTGTTGCTGCTGGTTTGTGGAGTGCATATTTTTAAAATTATAACTTAAGATCCATTCTGATATTTTAGGCTGTTGTTTGGAATTTATTCTTATTGGCTGAGTTTGTTAGTGGAACATTTGTTTATGTGGATTTTCTTTTTTCTCCGTTTCGATAGTAGATCATTTACTGATTGTACGAGTATTTATAGGTTCGATTGAACACTGAGTGCTGAAATTTATTATGAGAATGAAGGTGCTTTCTCTATGACATGGAATTACAATCAAAATACATGGACAAACAAGAAAGCAAAGAAAGAATGGAAAACATAAGAACTGGACAGTTTAAATATTTCTGTCGCATCAAGGGGTGTAATACAAAATGGAACTATATTATCGTGAAAAGTAAACGGAAAAAAAGAGGAAGCGGAGAACAGCGATATAGACTGGTGGATAACATTTAAAAAGTGAACATGATCCAGCTTGGTCAGGTGCACTGTAAAAACAAAAGGTAGAGCTAAATAGAGAACCAGTTTGGCCAAACTTACTTGGAGAGAGAGTACATGATAATGATGGTGATGTTTGTATCACCAATAGACTGAATTTATAATACTATAATCAGTTGTACTATAAGCTTTTAATTCCCTTTGTTTTTAAATCTGTAACACATAGATTAACATTATTGCAAATTTATGGTACAGTCAAAGACTATACTTAAATTATGCAAGAAGGCAGCCACGAAGGTCTCAGACCTCAGGAGTATGCAGTACTGACCTTTGAGAAGGAGCTGATACAAATTAGTTTGCCTTATTTCAGTGCGTACATAGATTAGCGTGGTCTAGAGCTGTTACTGAGAACATTGTGAACAAATAAAGAAAAACTCACATATATTTTCATAGTATATTTATTTAAGCTTTGATCTTTTATATATGTCTTGTATTTGGCATTTATACACATGTAAACAAATTGTTTTCCTTACTATACCATTCCCCGTGTTTAGTTGTGATACGACTCGTCTATACTCTTCATCTGGTATAAAGATGAAAATCTGTATACTATTGTTTTTATTACTACAATGTACTTCTATTCATTCTGTGTAAGAAGAACGTAAGTTCTTTCTGTTTCATGTATTCCACAATATTTGGTTGTGGGTGAGAAAGCCTGTTGTCGTGGTCAAACAGCTGTGACCGTTACTCACTTGTTTAAGTGAGCAAGTTTGCTCCATTCTCCGATTGCAGAGCTAAGTCATTTGGTCTGAGTGGCGGGATGCATGAAAAAGTTTAGTTTCGATCAAGATGTTGAAGTGAGAGGATGTGTTGGTTTGTTCTGGATGTTGAAGTGAGAGGATGTGTTGGTTTGTTCTAGATGTTGAAGTAAGAGGATGTGTTGGTTTGTTCTAGATGTTGAAGTGAGAGGATGTGTTGGTTTGTTCTAGATGTTGAAGTGAGAGGATGTGTTGATTTGTTCTTGAAAGTCTACTAGGGGTTCCTTGTTTCATAATGTAAGTTCTTTGTGTATGGTTGTCCTTTTCATGATAAAATTGTTGTAAAGTCTAGTAGTTTTGGTTAATTTGTCCTTTTTATGGGAAAATGTTGCTGCAGTTGTTTTGTCATCTTCAGGACAAAGATTGTCATGAATATGTCATGTAGTACACGTAAGTTGATTGTTCCCTTTTTGGACAATATTTGAGATGCTAGACTGAAAAATTAGATTAGAGTTTTTCTGTATATATGAAGTTAGAATGTTTTTCAATGTTGTCTGAGTGTGTCTGTCCCATTGAGATGGTAATCGACCGGACATTTTCAGTGTTTTTTCATTGCTGACTGTTTCCATCAATTCATACCTCACACATTTACAACACTCACTTACAAATGGGGATTCATCATTAAACTTTGTTTATCTTTTGTAACTTCTGGAATCCTGTGCTATCTGGATTCATGTTGAATGTGCAACTGTGATGTTGTGATGAGACGTACTTATGTAAACTGGTCATGTTCGTGTACAGACTGTAGTTGTTGTTTGTCCTGGGTTTTCGTAGTTGCATGGTGTATATCAATGTAACGTCTGTTGTGTCACTTGTGTAGCAGTCAAGTAAATCTGCTCAGTAAATAGCGACATCTGCAGTTATGACTTGAAGTGTTCACAAGTCAATTACTCTTTCAGTGGGTGTGTAACACACAATCTTACACACATCCATCGTAAAGTAGATGAAATACATTGTAAAACTAATGCGCATTACACATGTTTAAACAGATAGTGCACGATTATCTTAACGTAGGTCGGCGCACGTGTTAGGAGTAGTATATTAGGGCGTGTATCCATCGAATTTGGGGTGCCACCCCAAACAAGATGTCGGCTATAGCGTATAGAGGAAAATATAATCAATATGACGCCGCCGCCGTTGCTAGGGAAATGACGTCACATGACCAGTAGATCAATTATCTCCGGCGTCGCGGTTCTGTAATTATCCAATTATTTCCCTCGGCGTTTGACGCTCAATGTTCAATATCGCTGTGAAAAGGTTTTCAAGTAAACCCTATATATTTACCTATGGTCATTTTACAATAGTAATTATTATATTTTAGTTGGTGCAGTGTTTAAAATGATACCAAGAGCGACATATTTTCGTGGGTTCCGTCAGAGGTAAAAAAAAACGACATAAAACGTAAGGCGTAATAATAGGTTTTAATGTGTATATCACAACAAATATTTACAACAGAGGGCCATCAAAACTATGTTGTCCTCGTCACTAAATGTCTAGTGGAGAGGTGCTTACGTTGTCTGCGTGTACTATTCTCTTAATGTAAAAGTATGAAAGCGAGTCTCTGTGCTGAGTGTAAGTATATACCGTCCCTTTTAATGTTCTAAACCCTACGTTTGTCCCACCCCTAGCCCGTGTTGTGGTGAGTACCTCTATGAAAGTGTCCCTGTCGAGTTCGTTTTGCCGTTTGTTTAGTCCCTTTGTCGATGTTTTGGAGTAATTTCCAAAACAGTGGTAAGTCTTACTGCATAAGCTAACCATACCGTGGCCCTCGTATTCTAACTTGAACAGTCCGGGAGTTGGCTTCTCGAATAATTGTCTGTCCTTACATGTCGCGCAGTCTGGTCGGGAAAAGCTAGAAATAAAGGCGGACCGATGTTCAGCGCAGGCTTTGGAGGGGAACCACTGGTCATATGCTTCGTAAAACTCTTGTCGGAGGTTGGGTCTAACTACGTCTCTAAGGTCAGGGGCACTGAGGGCTAAGTATAAGCTGTCCGTGTCCATCTCGCACAATTCAAAATCAGACCTGTCAATGAACCTATCTAAGAAATCGTAGTAAAACTCAAACATCCTAAGTTTTGCGTACTGATATACGAAAAAGCCTATCTGCAAGGGTAAATCCCACCTGCATTCTTTTTTCACCTTCTCTACCTCCCAAAGATCGTCCGTTACGTAATCCAATTTTTTAAAGTTGGGGCTGTTTATAAATTTACCCGTCTCATCACCCTTACAATAAGTCACGGCTATATGTTTGGCTTTATTTGTTAGAGTTTTTCCGTAGGCAGCGTTCCCCAATAGCTTCATCGTCTCTGCTGTTATCGAACAAGAGTCATCCTTGTCGCCGTCTCGTCGCGCGTTAGAGACCGTATCCCCAAACGCTTTAAAACAAGTCTTGGGTTTGTACTCGACTATCTGATATACTTTCGTAACTACCAGGCCATGTGCCAAGTACCATCTCAATAAAGGTGTCGCCAACAAGATTTTCTCTCCCTTGTAACTGGCTATTAACGTTCGTTGGGGCCCTGTCAGTAAGTTATGGTCTTGCGCGTAATTGCACATGACATCACCTATATCGTCTCTGCTAACTTCTACATTCTTGAATATGGGAGTCATCTCCGAGAAATACGTCTTTAGGGACTTGGGGACCTCTATGTTGCACTCTAACAGACCGAAGCAAGTTTAGTCCCGAACTGCATCGAGTATCTGTTGTTCCGTGGGGGGTTTACGGAAGGGACTTATCTGAGGGAATTTCGCACTGACAAACTGTCTGACGGTCGGATCAGTTTTCTTTAGAAGCTGCCATTGACATTCCCACATTTCGACTACGTGAATGCTACAGTCGTTAACTAAATAGTCGCGTATTTCCTGGGTCTTTTTGTAAAGGTCTTCTAAGGGATTTCCGTTCACGGGGTTGGTCGTCATGTCTTTTGTAATGGGACAGTTGGGGTGTCCGTGAAATAAACAACCGTGGAACTGGTAGGCTGTTCTCGTCGTCTTGTCCCATCCGTCGACACTAACTCTCCCCAACTTCATCTCTTTTCCGTTATACTGCGTTTTTAAATGTATATTTTTTGTGTGCGCTACCCAGGCTAAGTATTCCCTACTCTGCCTCGTGTACATGCTAACTCTGTGAATCTTAAACTCGTCGTCATGTCCTCTAATTGTGGGAAAGTCCGTTGGCATTTGCTGCATCAGTGCCCAGAGGTATAAAGCGTTAGCATCGTATCCCTTGATCCCTTGCACGACCTTACCTCCTCTAATATACGTTTGACCTTTCTCGTGATGCCTGTGAAAAATGATGGACGGACCACCCACAATATTGTTCCTAATGGTTGTATGCAGCGCCTGTTCCCGTTTTGAACATAAGCTAAAGGACAAGTCTGGGGGAAGTGATTTAAACAAATACTTCAAAGTCACCCCGGGGACCGAAATCGCGTCTTTAAACATGTCTACTCCTAACTTTTTATAAAACTCAACTTGTTGATCTAATGCTAACAAGAAGGGACCTACGTCTTTGTTGTTGTACCACACTAAGAAACCTCTAAGAGTGGACATACCTGTACCAACCCATACTTTTTGACACTCAGCATACTCTTCCTCCGTCACGTTACAATTTTTCAATTTCGAAAAAAAGGCCGAATGAGGGGGGAATTCCGTCTCATTCAATTTTTCTAAGCCTGTGATGTATTCATAACAGAAAACCCCCTTCGTCTCTTTAATTTTATAAGCCGCGAGATACTTGCTATAGCTAAAACCTGGTGCCAAGTAGTTACATATGTCTAAAAATTTAAATTTTTCGGTTGCGAGACACATGTAATCATTATTCCTTTTGACTATGAATTTAAAGGGACCTGACCCTTCCCCGTGGTTATCTTCGTCATCAACAACGTCAGTGTCATCGGCAGACTTTTTATGGTTCTTAATGAAATAAGACACTTGCCTGAGTTGAACCCGATAACAGGGAGTTCATGTAAATAGTCGTACAGTCTGTTCATTAGCTCTTTCTTATCCCCCAGTTGGTCAAACACCGGTTTAAATTTACGATATAAAATATCGTAGGCTTCGTCCGAGATACGCCCGAGATAAGCGAGCATATCGTCAACCAGCTTCTGAGGGTCCCCTTCTGTAACGAAACAGACAGGCTTCTCGTACCCGGGAACGTTCGAAGCCACCGAACACGACAGAAGTACGTGTCGGGCCTTAAATTTGGTCATGTTAGTGCCCGGTGTATCTGCTCCTTCAAAATAAGATTCGTAGTCAAAAGTGGCCCTGTACGGATAAACAAAGGTAGTATCTACTTCTATGCCCAGATCCGCGATCACTTCCCAGACAGTTGCCGGAGGATTGTACATCCCGCCCGTATACACATCTTTAGTAACCCCACCCGTACAATTTTTAGAATGTCTTTCCATCCTCTCAAATAAGTGCCAAAGTTTCCCACATTTGTCACAAGCTATCGCGTTGGTCGCCTTATCTATATTTTTAATAAACATGAAATGGTTTTCAAAAATTAACAGGGGCAAAGTGTCTTTACAACAAGTACTACCACGCAAAACCGGGACTAGGACCTCGCTAGCAAACTCGAAAATGTCAGTATTAATTTTGAAACATTTCTCCAGGTCCGCCATTTCGAATAACTGTACTCCAGAGAAATTATCTAGTGAAGGTAACCCTTTATATTTCTGCCACTGACGCGCGAGTTGTCGTGTCTCCGCCCTATTGTCCCGTAGGTGAGGGTTTCTAAAGACAGCTAAACAGCGGAAAAAGCAAAAGTTGTCTGTGTATGGTTTTCCACTTGAATCGTGCTGGAGTGTGTTTATGAATTTATTGTTCGTAATATGTAGTGGGAGATCTGTAGTGCATCCTATCGGGTATTCGTTCAAATGATAGACGTAGAAACTAGTGGCTGGAACTATCTCGCAGAAATATTTTGTATTAGGCCTAGATTTAAGAGCTGTCTTTACTATGTCGTGTTCAGTCAAGTCTCTTACAAAACTGTCAAAGTCCCGTCTTTTATTTATTAACTGCGGCGTGTCTAGTACAGTGGCATATACGTATCCCCAGCAGGAGAGATGAATAAACCTCTTGGTGGCGGATTAAAAGTCGCGCCTGTCTCATTGTATAAAGGTACTCCAATGCTGCATTTGCGTCGTTTCTTCGGAGAGTCAGATTTGAAATTTCCAACACAAGGCGGCCTGTCACTGAATAGAGTCGAGTGTGAACAGTTGATGGAGCTGAAGCCCCAAATCCTAGCTGAATTTAGCCGCCTGGAAAGTTTGACTAATTCACAAGCCGATAAAAAACTTTTTCCAGCCCACATACCTGTAGCCACCAAAAGGCAGCGTAGGACCGAAGACCCAGCGTCTAAAAGATCTGAACGGTTAGTCTCACGAGAGACTACAGGTCCTACCTTACAACCTATACCAGCTATCGCCTTACCTAGAAAACCCGTCGAGAGAGACCCTAGAAAAAGACCGCGCCATCTCATTCTACCTCCACAGACTGCTAGTGGAAAAGAGATATTGTAGATGTTGTTCGTATAAGTGTTAATAAAAGTATGAAAAAGCCATTATCTTAGTATGTTTTTTTTCATCTATGTACAATATGTCCCGTGATGCTCTGCGTACGTTGGCGCAATTTTTGAAAATTACTTAAGTTACTATTTTTACCTCCTATTGGTTAAAATTAGCTACTTTAATTAAGCATATCACGTGATGCGCTGCGGTTGGTGTGATTGGCGCAAACACAGCACGCAAACCAGCTATATAACTCTCGATTCACGATTACTGGGGTTCTCATATGTACATCGAAATTAGGTGACTATGTGGGTCTATCGAGATTAGGATACAAAATAACAGTAAGTCGACTCAGTTTTATTATCTTTTTAATGCGTTCTTAACAAAACCTTGCATCCAAGGTCCTAGTTTGTGTCCAATGTACTGCCCTACATTCCGAGCAAATTTTTCTTGAAGTAGGTGTACATCGTAGTCTACGTTACATAACTTTTCTTCAATGTTTTTGCCAAGAATGTATCCGAGCGAAAAAACGGCTACGATTCGCCCCCAGTTTATACCATCTTCAAAAACTTGGTCGGCAATGCTCACGAACGATTGATAGCTATAATGTGGATTTATGAAATTACACAGGGTGGTGAAAAGCTCAGCGTGCTTGTTCGAAAAGTCAATAACCAACCTTCTTAGAGGTGATTCGTTAGTATGTACTATACACATTGCTATTTCCACTGCCTCGTCCATTGTAGTGGGTTTTTCTTTTCGTTTCAGATGTCTAACAAAATGCCCTGTCGAGTGGGTCCTGCTGCCTTCAAGCACACTTATATATGTTCACAATGCGGGCGAGGTTTTACCAAACATCGGAGCCTCGTTCGTCACGAAACTACAGTGCACGAACAAAATATTATCACATGTCCAATCTGCGGGAAACTCGCGTCTCGCAGAGACCACCTGAAGAGGCATATGAAAATTGTCCACTCCAGTGACCCCTCTCGCAAGCGAAAGGCGTCATATGATGATGCGGCAGTGCGTAGGCAGGGTGCCTCGTCCACCAAACGACCGGCTCTTTCAGATGTCCCCGAACACGGGGAGTCCCCACCTGTTGTAGCAGCCCAGTTTTTAGACGACGAAGAACTGGAGTCTGGCTCACGGACCATCCCACCGTCGAGGAAAATACCAACGCCACAGCATAGAGACTTCAGCGACGAAAAAGACAGTTTACATGAGCTGATGGACGATGTTAGAGCTATATATTGTGATAATTGGGGGGCCCTTAGGACGCACCAAAACATAAACAACCATTTATCTACATATACATTTTTCCACCCTCCCACTACAATAGACCCTATTAACTGGGCCTCCAAACTACACGATCTTTTTAACAGTCAGACAAAACGTTTCAAAATAAATTATTCACACCACACCATCCTTAGACACAAAGAAACAAACGAGTTACGGTTCTACCACGCTTCAAATAACAATGCCACTGTACTAGACACGCCGCAGTTAATAAATAAAAGACGGGACTTTGACAGTTTTGTAAGAGACTTGACTGAACACGACATAGTAAAGACAGCTCTTAAATCTAGGCCTAATACAAAATATTTCTGCGAGATAGTTCCAGCCACTAGTTTCTACGTCTATCATTTGAACGAATACCCGATAGGATGCACTACAGATCTCCCACTACATATTACGAACAATAAATTCATAAACACACTCCAGCACGATTCAAGTGGAAAACCATACACAGACAACTTTTGCTTTTTCCGCTGTTTAGCTGTCTTTAGAAACCCTCACCTACGGGACAATAGGGCGGAGACACGACAACTCGCGCGTCAGTGGCAGAAATATAAAGGGTTACCTTCACTAGATAATTTCTCTGGAGTACAGTTATTCGAAATGGCGGACCTGGAGAAATGTTTCAAAATTAATACTGACATTTTCGAGTTTGCTAGCGAGGTCCTAGTCCCGGTTTTGCGTGGTAGTACTTGTTGTAAAGACACTTTGCCCCTGTTAATTTTTGAAAACCATTTCATGTTTATTAAAAATATAGATAAGGCGACCAACGCGATAGCTTGTGACAAATGTGGGAAACTTTGGCACTTATTTGAGAGGATGGAAAGACATTCTAAAAATTGTACGGGTGGGGTTACTAAAGATGTGTATACGGGCGGGATGTACAATCCTCCGGCAACTGTCTGGGAAGTGATCGCGGATCTGGGCATAGAAGTAGATACTACCTTTGTTTATCCGTACAGGGCCACTTTTGACTACGAATCTTATTTTGAAGGAGCAGATACACCGGGCACTAACATGACCAAATTTAAGGCCCGACACGTACCTCTGTCGTGTTCGGTGGCTTCGAACGTTCCCGGGTACGAGAAGCCTGTCTGTTTCGTTACAGAAGGGGACCCTCAGAAGCTGGTTGACGATATGCTCGCTTATCTCGGGCGTATCTCGGACGAAGCCTACGATATTTTATATCGTAAATTTAAACCGGTGTTTGACCAACTGGGGGATAAGAAAGAGCTAATGAACAGACTGTACGACTATTTACATGAACTCCCTGTTATCGGGTTCAACTCAGGCAAGTATGACGTTAACGTCATAAAGCCTTACTTGGTGTCTTATTTCATTAAGAACCATAAAAAGTCTGCCGATGACACTGACGTTGTTGATGACGAAGATAACCACGGGGAAGGGTCAGGTCCCTTTAAATTCATAGTCAAAAGGAATAATGATTACAAGTATCTCGCGGCTTATAAAATTAAAGAGACGAAGGGGGTTTTCTGTTATGAATACATCACAGGCTTAGAAAAATTGAATGAGACGGAATTCCCCCCTCATTCGGCCTTTTTTTCGAAATTGAAAAATTGTAACGTGACGGAGGAAGAGTATGCTGAGTGTCAAAAAGTATGGGTTGGTACAGGTATGTCCACTCTTAGAGGTTTCTTAGTGTGGTACAACAACAAAGACGTAGGTCCCTTCTTGTTAGCATTAGATCAACAAGTTGAGTTTTATAAAAAGTTAGGAGTAGACATGTTTAAAGACGCGATTTCGGTCCCCGGGGTGACTTTGAAGTATTTGTTTAAATCACTTCCCCCAGACTTGTCCTTTAGCTTATGTTCAAAACGGGAACAGGCGCTGCATACAACCATTAGGAACAATATTGTGGGTGGTCCGTCCATCATTTTTCACAGGCATCACGAGAAAGGTCAAACGTATATTAGAGGAGGTAAGGTCGTGCAAGGGATCAAGGGATACGATGCTAACGCTTTATACCTCTGGGCACTGATGCAGCAAATGCCAACGGACTTTCCCACAATTAGAGGACATGACGACGAGTTTAAGATTCACAGAGTTAGCATGTACACGAGGCAGAGTAGGGAATACTTAGCCTGGGTAGCGCACACAAAAAATATACATTTAAAAACGCAGTATAACGGAAAAGAGATGAAGTTGGGGAGAGTTAGTGTCGACGGATGGGACAAGACGACGAGAACAGCCTACCAGTTCCACGGTTGTTTATTTCACGGACACCCCAACTGTCCCATTACAAAAGACATGACGACCAACCCCGTGAACGGAAATCCCTTAGAAGACCTTTACAAAAAGACCCAGGAAATACGCGACTATTTAGTTAACGACTGTAGCATTCACGTAGTCGAAATGTGGGAATGTCAATGGCAGCTTCTAAAGAAAACTGATCCGACCGTCAGACAGTTTGTCAGTGCGAAATTCCCTCAGATAAGTCCCTTCCGTAAACCCCCCACGGAACAACAGATACTCGATGCAGTTCGGGACTAAACTTGCTTCGGTCTGTTAGAGTGCAACATAGAGGTCCCCAAGTCCCTAAAGACGTATTTCTCGGAGATGACTCCCATATTCAAGAATGTAGAAGTTAGCAGAGACGATATAGGTGATGTCATGTGCAATTACGCGCAAGACCATAACTTACTGACAGGGCCCCAACGAACGTTAATAGCCAGTTACAAGGGAGAGAAAATCTTGTTGGCGACACCTTTATTGAGATGGTACTTGGCACATGGCCTGGTAGTTACGAAAGTATATCAGATAGTCGAGTACAAACCCAAGACTTGTTTTAAAGCGTTTGGGGATACGGTCTCTAACGCGCGACGAGACGGCGACAAGGATGACTCTTGTTCGATAACAGCAGAGACGATGAAGCTATTGGGGAACGCGGCCTACGGAAAAACTCTAACAAATAAAGCCAAACATATAGCCGTGACTTATTGTAAGGGTGATGAGACGGGTAAATTTATAAACAGCCCCAACTTTAAAAAATTGGATTACGTAACGGACGATCTTTGGGAGGTAGAGAAGGTGAAAAAAGAATGCAGGTGGGATTTACCCTTGCAGATAGGCTTTTTCGTATATCAGTACGCAAAACTTAGGATGTTGGAGTTTTACTACGATTTCTTAGATAGGTTCGTTGACAGGTCTGATTTTGAATTGTGCGAGATGGACACGGACAGCTTATACTTAGCCCTCAGTGCCCCTGACCTTAGAGACGTAGTTAGACCCAACCTCCGACAAGAGTTTTACGAAGCATATGACCAGTGGTTCCCCTCCGAAGTCTGTGCTGAACATCGGTCCGCCTTTATTTCTAGCTTTTCCCGACCAGACTGCGCGACATGTAAGGACAGACAATTATTCGAGAAGCCAACTCCCGGACTGTTCAAGTTAGAATACGAGGGCCACGGTATGGTTAGCTTATGCAGTAAGACTTACCACTGTTTTGGAAATTACTCCAAAACATCGACAAAGGGACTAAACAAACGGCAAAACGAACTCGACAGGGACACTTTCATAGAGGTACTCACCACAACACGGGCTAGGGGTGGGACAAACGTAGGGTTTAGAACATTAAAAGGGACGGTATATACTTACACTCAGCACAGAGACTCGCTTTCATACTTTTACATTAAGAGAATAGTACACGCAGACAACGTAAGCACCTCTCCACTAGACATTTAGTGACGAGGACAACATAGTTTTGATGGCCCTCTGTTGTAAATATTTGTTGTGATATACACATTAAAACCTATTATTACGCCTTACGTTTTATGTCGTTTTTTTTACCTCTGACGGAACCCACGAAAATATGTCGCTCTTGGTATCATTTTAAACACTGCACCAACTAAAATATAATAATTACTATTGTAAAATGACCATAGGTAAATATATAGGGTTTACTTGAAAACCTTTTCACAGCGATATTGAACATTGAGCGTCAAACGCCGAGGGAAATAATTGGATAATTACAGAACCGCGACGCCGGAGATAATTGATCTACTGGTCATGTGACGTCATTTCCCTAGCAACGGCGGCGGCGTCATATTGATTATATTTTCCTCTATACGCTATAGCCGACATCTTGTTTGGGGTGGCACCCCAAATTCGATGGATACACGCCCTAATATACTACTGTTAGGTGTGCATGAATACGTCTTTAATATATATATATATATATATATATATATATATATATATATATATATAAGAATGGTGATTAATAAGTTCTCAGCCCAAGGTACAGCAGATTATTTGTGGGCAATTTTTTTTGGGGGGGGGGTATTTCTCAACATAGTCCTTTTGCAAGTTTATGCACTTAGTCCAGTGATCCTGGAGCATATGGATCCCTTCTGTGTAAAAGTCAGCATCTTGTGTCAGTAGAAATTGGTCTACAGTATGAATGACGTCATCATCTGAAGCAAATTTGCGACCACTGAGCTCCTTTTTGAGTTTGGTAAACAGGTAATAGTCCGAAGGGGCCAAATCTGGGGAATAAGGAGGATGTTCAAGAAGCTGGAAGACGTATTCATGAATGGCAGCCATTGTGAACTGGAGTATTGTCTTGCTGAAAGATGACTCCTCTCGTCAATTTCCCTCGACGCTTTTCTTTCAGTTTGACCCGCAGTTGCTTCACAAGATTAACGTAATAGGCCCCGGTGACCGTTCTGCCGTTTTAAAGTCTATCAATAGCACTCCTTCTGAATCCCAAAAGATGGAAGCCATCACTTTGCCTGCAGACAACACCACTTCTGCTTTCTTTGGAGATGGTGATCCATGATGTTTCCACTGCTTTGACTGTTCTTTGATAGTGATCAAATAAAGAGGGGGACAGTGGAAGCTGGAGGTAGGTGGTTGTTAAATACTTTGTTTATTTTATAAATGCAGTCTTGTCTTGTCTTATTCTTTGTATACCTTTCAGTGTTGAGGGAGCAAGAAGACTTCTCTCTAGGGCTGTGCAGTTTGATTTATCATCATCATCTTCATCATCATCACCACCTTTCACTCCCTTGAGAGCACAGGCCACGGATAAATTCTCTACAGTCATCCCTGTTCTTGGAATTATTCTCTGCTTCCTTCCATGTGTATCCCTTGTCTCTGAGCACTGTCATAATTTCTCTTCCCCAAGTAAGTCTAGGTCTTCCTCATTTTCTATTTCCTTGAGGATTCGATGTCATTGCCTGTCTTGCTGTGTTGATGTCGGGTTTCCTCAGAGTATGGCCAATCCACCTCCATTTCCTAGACATAGTTTGCTTTATATAATACGATTTTTAAGGTTTGTAGTATCTTCTCCATCTATCTCCTGTTTGCACTTTTTTCTGTTTCCTGCAATTATTAGCAGAAATGAGTCGCATGCAGCACAGTTGGAGCACAGATAAAAGGCTGGTTGGCCACGGGCAGTGAGAAGTGGAGAGATTTTGTTGTTACCCGAACACACCACAGAGAGTGCTGGGCGATGATTGTTCACTCCAGCACCGACCAAGGACATAGCTGGATGGATGAATTCCTACCAATTATTAGAGTGTTATCTGTGATCAACTATCTAGTATCTAAACCATGTGACTTGTTTCTGTGTATATTTTGCTTAGTATATTTTCTGCGAGAAACTATCTGATGGCCAGACCATTTGACTGTAGTTCACTACCGGTGTTACTCCGACCCTTTCCCTGATGTTGCCATTTCTGATTTTCTATCTTCTTCTTTCATTTAGTATTCTCGTATAAACCTCATTACACTTGTAAATATACTGTTTATTGTTTTTATGAACCGAAACAAAACAGACCAATCTGTTTGACTATGAATGCCACATTAATGATCTTGTTTTACCGCTGTTTTGCATATACTCGTACACAAAGACGAATTAAAAAAGCACACGCATTCATGTGGTGATCTTCCTATAACTTCTGTTGTGCTCTCTGAGGGATCTGCAAGACCAAACTTCTAAAACATCTCTACCACGATGTTGATATCCAAAGGTTATAACTTACCGAACATATATTTATAAGTCTGATACTTAATTTTACAAGGACTCAAAATAACTAATAATTACACATCATTCAGAATAAATGATGAATCAGTTCAGAATAATTTCATGAAACTTACCAATGCTAGAATCCGCTGAAAAGTAGGATACTAACACTATGTGTGATATTTCTCTCATAATAAACATAATAAATGAAAATGCCAAATGAAGGTCGAACCAGAATTATCAGAACAAATTAGTAACCGTTAGTAAAACTGTGTTTGCACCAGCAGTCTGATAGTCATATTATCAGTTTATATTATCAGTTTTTATTCTGTACAAGCAGAAAAAAAGACACAAAACCTATATGTGCGTATTCAAACATTGATTGTAGAGATGGTTAAAAACTAAAAAAAAAACAACAGCTTTCGTTTGGTTATACGATAAAGGGAAGCACTCAAAAAATAATTACACGTATAAGACATATTGTTTTTCGGTCAAGTGTTTTTTTTCCTTGTGCACGGAATACTTAAAATGTTAGGGATATCTTTATTCGAGAATGATAAGGTTCGTTTCCATCTTTAGTTCAGTGTGATATTTTTATGATGTGAAATAAAGTAGTTTCTGTTTCGTTTTACGTGCCGGAAAAATCGAAAATTTCCAGGAAAATCACATTGTTACAGTTTATTGTCAGTGAACTTGGATTACACACTCTACGATAAGCGGACTTTAGTCCCAAAAACTGGTTGTCGGACATGAACTAGTCGGTAGCTATGTAGGGCAAAGAATAGTATGACCCTATTTGTGTTTAAGTTACTCAGACATGGCGGAAACTTCATATTTATATCAAGAAAGACATAGTAGCGGGCTTCTGTATTTTTCTTTTCAAAGTGGAACCAAAGACATATGTTTTTCTGTTGCAATAGTCAAAATAAATACCGCAATCAATAGAATCTGATACACGAAACAGCTGAATGAGAATATGTACGATGACATGGTATTGATGTGCCAGCACAGCACCAGATGAAGTCGTATGAGAACCGTCTCCCTCCCTCTCTCTCTCTCTCTCTCTCTCTCTCTCTCCCAGATATACTAGACTCTTCTAGGTGCATAAGACCGTAAACAGAGTGGAATACTCTCCATTGATAGTCAGAACTATAAAAGAGGTTATTGGATCTCTACTGTGCTTTGATATGATATCTTTCATGCTGTTGTCTGCTTGACTGATTTTATTTTTATGCTACATATTAATCAATATGGAAAATTTGTTAATTCGGTATTCCCATAGCAACAACAGCAGCAGTTCCCATGCTCGCCACTAGTACAACAACAACACCAGAGACACAGAGATCAAGAACTGGACCTCCATTCCTTCAACTAGACTGACAGAAGAAGTTCAAACCACTCAAGAACTCCAACTAAATTTAAACATTGACAAGGTTTAATGGTGAAGAAAATGAGCATTGAACTGATGAGTGATGTGATGAGTGTTGTGATGAATGATGTGATGAGTGATGTGGTGAAGCCAAATGGCTTGAAAATTGCTACCACACGGCAGAGACCAGAAAACCTACCAGAGAACTTCCCGGGCACGCAGTCAATGACATGGGCAAGTAAATCTGACAGCAGACCAATATGACTGTTATAGTCATGAGTGTTACAAAAAACTACTACTTACAATATTACAGAATTTCGAAAAGGGATGGCGACTGCAGTAAAACTGGTTTAAATAATAAAGGTAGATAGAGGTTATTGTGTAGTTTTACAAATTGGCAGAGGGAGTGAGTAAAGTGAGAAGAAAAGAATAGAAAGTATGATAATTTATAAATGAAAAACATACAACTTCCGATATTTCGGCGTGAGGCTTTTTCGAGGATTACATGCACAAACGAGACAAAAACAAATAACTAAAAGAAGAACTTATCTTAGTATGGCCTTCTCCAGAAGTAGGAAACAGAGAAATGCATGTCCACTAGAAGATGCATAGGGACCACGCGGGGCAAAACAAAGGAGTTAAACTGGTACTCACGCACCACCATCATGGTTTGGCAGTTAAAAACATACTGTTTCGCCATCTCCATATCTTCCAGACCGAGCCTGATACACTTGAACTTTTTGGGGAACCTCCATTGGTGGCCTACAGACAGGACAAGAACCTCAAGGACATTTTAGTTCGTAGTCGCCTTAAGACAGATGGCACTTTTTATGGTACCAGACGTTGCGGACGCCGTAAATGCAACACTTGTCCGTTTGTTGTTAAGGCTAGCCAGATCTCCTTCCCTAAGTCCACGTTATCAGTTCAAGAGGGTTTCATCTGTACTTCACGCAATGTTATTTATGCTATTATGTGCAAACGATGTGGTATGAAGTACATAGGGGAGACCGGTTTATGCTTATGAGATTGTTTTCGCCAGCATTTTAATGATATTTCTAAGAGGGCCTGGACACCTGTGGCTAAATATTTTTGCCTTAGCAACCACAGGGGAAAGCAGGACATTTCTGTTAGTGCGATCCGCTCTTGTTCTGCTGATGTACGATCTCGGAGGGTCCCAGAACAGCGCCTTATTTTCCAGACTGGCTGTCTCCACTCAGCTAGAATTAACAATGTTTTCTGTAACTTCTTAAGTTTTCCACAACCTTCCCTTTTTTTACTCTACTTTCTTTCTCCTAGCTACCTCTCCCTATCGCCACCTTCTTTTCTTCTCTGGCAACATAGTGGTGTTTATAGGGTCTTGTCCTATTCACCAGTTTCATATTTTCTCCCTGCAGGTGTTTATGTTCTTCATTCATTATCTCTCCTCCTCCCCTTCCCCCCTCCAACACTTTCTCCTCTAGCGGCTATCATGTTTCTATTGCCTTTCCTCCCCCTTCAACCACATGTTTTCCTCCTCTCTCTCTCCACCTCTTCTTTACGATTGGCTCTATCGGGTTAATCTTTGTGTTGCCCCGCGTGGTCCCTATGCATCTTCTAGTGAACACGCATTTCTCTGTTTCCTATTTCTGGAGGAGGCCATACTAAGATAAGTTCTTCGTTTAGTTATTTGTTTTTGTCTCGTTTGTGCATGTAATCCTCGAAAAAGGCTCACGCCGAAATATCGGATGTTCTATGTTTTTCATTTATAAATTATCATACTTTCTATTCGTTTTTTCTCACTTTACTCACTCCCTCTATCACTTTATAAAACTACAACATACACCTCTATCTACCTTTATTACAGAATTTCTAAGCAACTTGCACAACAACAACACATCTTACAAAAGATGAATCACTACATCACATTTTCAATCCTTGTCTACATTCTACACCAGGCAAAAGTTTGCCACAAAAAAAGACAAATGTTACCGCAATAAAACTAAGGCATGCCTAAAACTCACTAACAACTTCTACTCTAAAATGACTTCTTGATCTAATTTCATAATCATCCTAACTGCTTGGTCAGCTCTGCCTCTTTTATATAACTAGGATTTTTCCCAGCCCAATCTAGAAACTTCTGTCTTGAGAAGTCTAAACCCACACAACTTCCTTTCCGTCAGTTATATAATTAAAATATAAAATATTAATTTACACACTTCGACTTTAGACTAAGGTCACATGATTAAGACTGGCGTTTCCAAATTAGAATTTTCACTCCAAAACAACACTGGCAATAGTGGTAATCTTGCACACCCATAGAAATCAATGCTCAGAGAGATCTTAGGCAAAGTCTAAATAATATGAAAAGCAGCATATTTTTTAATTAAAAGATTAGAATCTTTCTACACAAATTTCTCATAAAAATGTATTCTTGCAGAGCGTGCATATTAATTCAGGAGTAAAAGAGTTAATGTTTCATTCATAGTAAATCAGCTAGGCTAAGGTAAAGGTATGGTATCAGTCTGTCACGCTGTAAAAGTATGCGGGGATATGGTGTATTCCTGTGTCACGCCAAAGAAATATACGGGGATATGGTACTATTTCATTCATTTCCTAAAACTACTGATTTGATGTTTTCAATCTTGTTCGCCTTTTATAGCTTAATAGGCGCTAGATATGGGTTGAATCTGGCAGCCTACCCTGGATTCAAGAAGTAAAAATGAAAACGCTCACTGTAGATTTGTTTTTAGCCCGTTCTGGATAGTTAAGATTCGATGATAGTCGGATAGATAATGGCAGTGCTTTAACGTTCTTACAAAAGAATGATCAAATACTTAACGCTAGAGCTAGCAAGTAAAAACATAGACCGGCAAAGTACTGCACGTACTCAACACTTTACTTAGGCGCAGAAACATGGACGTTTGAAACATTACAACATAAGACGGGCAGGATGTGACAAAAACATAGAACATATCTTATTTTTAAAAAAAGAGAGAAAGACAGAGACGTTACCTAGAAACCTACAAATCAGAATTAAGAAAAAATATTCTTCTTCTTCGATCATTTGCAGACGTCGACTTGTAAACGTTTGAAGTAATCAGTTGTCAGCTGGAGTGTGTGTACATCAACAAAGAGTTTTTTCTTGGACTAATAAAGGCGATGGTCACATCCGTTTCTTGCATATTTAGCATGTTCTTCCGTTATCTTCCCGGTGCCAGCTGTGCTTTTGTAAGTCGGGCTGATCTTGAGCTTCAGAAGAACAATCAGTTTAAACAAACGATATTCAGGAATACATTGAGATGATGGAAAATACACTGAAAAACATATTGGACACACAAAAAAACATCAAGGCAAATAACAAACGGACAATGGAAGAGATGGGTAGATATTGTGCAAAGACTACAGGAGGAGAAAAGGTGAAGATCATCAAGGTAAGTGGTCGAATCTTAATCTTCAACAAACGAAGGAGATAAAATAATCTAATTTTCCTGGGCTATCATATACCATGCACAAATTAGCTGAAATTGCGTAATACTGCGTGTGTTTTAGATTCGGTCAATGCAGTATTTTATGATAATCACGGAATACATTACACACTGAAATCACATGGAAAGTTTTAATTAAGTACATGCGAACTTAATTCAGTTACAGCTAAAGGACAATAGCAGATAGCGAATAATAGATAACTTCAGTCCCGCAGCAAATACTCCAGGATGTACTTACCAGTTCTTCATATCTTTTTTCAGATTTTAAAAAGACAAAAAAAATGTGCATGATTCTGAGGCGTGAGACAAGCAAAATGTGTTATCACGTCCTCGAGTATTTTGTAGTTATAGGAAAAACAAAAATAACATTTAAAAGAAAATGATAACGCAAACATCAAATTCAGCAATTTCAATTTCGGTTTCATTATTATAAATTCTTAGAAGCAAATGAGTTAAACAGAATAAAACATGCAGATATTTTATTATAAGATCTGCTGTGCACTGAGATGTAAGCAGAAGACATGGGATCTTTGGATTTGTAAAAGAAATATCTTGGAATATTTTCTTTTCATATTTTCTCCAAGAGCGGAGCAAAATAATTGTGTCATATTATTGCCTTTTTAGCTATAACTGCATTAAGCTCGCATTATGTGGATTAAAGCTTTCCATTTTTCAATTGATTTGTAACAGTATTTTTTTTCCTTTACGAATAATAAGAATTAAGACTTTCTCCTACCGAAGCCAAGATATTTAAAAGAATGTTCTCATGGGACTGGAGTATAAAATTCAGACATATAATTAAGAACGTTTTGCAGTATTCTACATTTAGCGGGATATCAGAAGGTTGAAGAAAAGAAGCAACAGACAGTACTACGTAGAAGTATCAGCAGCAGCAGCAGAAGAAGAAGGAGGAGGAAGAGGAGGAGGATGAAGTAAGCTATGATATATTTTGCTATACTAATCATACTGCATATATTGTTGTTCATGTTATTATATGTTCCAGGAAATTTCATTCACAACATTCCACAGACTAAAGCTGGAAATGGAGGACTTGATTTGTTACTTTACTGTCCCCGCTATTGTGGTGTTTTTTATCTCTATGGTAAGAATGTGCACTGGGTAAAGCTAGGGCGACCATCCCCAACCCAGCGGTCACAGGTGGCGGATGGTGAAAGTCCTCCAGATATGGAGGATCCTTGTGAATTAGGATTTACCCAAATAAGCAGGCGCGGACCAACTGGCGGTAGTTTCAGAGAACGATGTGGGGTGGTAGGTGGCTCTACTACTCCTATAAAATGCCTTATGTGCTCAGTGAAGAGAATACCAGGCGGGTAAGAGGCGCCTTAAAACCTCTCGCTCCCGCAGCCTTGCGGGTAGGACAGAGAGTCCAAAGGCTAGCGGAGAGTCCGTACACAAACGGAAGGCAACGGGAAACCACTGTTGTAGCACCCAAGAACAATTATGCTTATTTAGAGTAATAGATTTGTCATGAACGACGTTAATAGATGTTCCTCTGGAACAGTCTCGTCCGGCAGGGCAGCTCACAGGTGAGGCCAGAAGCTACTAGTGGCACAACTAGCAAGTTCAAAATATCAACATGGAATGTTAGAAATTTATTCCAGGCTGGAAAATTAGAAAATGTAAAGAGGAAATTTAAAAGATGAAAATGAACATATTAGGAATGAGTGAAGTTAGATGGACAAGTGCAGGGAAGATAAACTCTGATAAATATACAATAATATATTCAGGAAATGAGAAACATGAACGAGGAATAGGAATAATATTTCACGAATAAACAGCAAGGACAATTGTAGGATATTAGAACACCTCGGATCGAGTCCTGCTAGCCCAACTGAAAGGACTACCAATAAACATAAATATTATACAAGCGTACGCTCCAACATCTGAAAGTTCTGAAGAAGATGTACATCTATTTTATAATGACATACAGGCACCCCTAAAACACACAAAGTCACATGACGTTACTACGGTGATGGGAGATTTTAATGCCAAAGTTGGTAAAGGAAGAACTTCAGGCATTGTTGGTGACTATGGACTGTGGGAGAGGAATGACAGAGGTAGTAAATTAATTGAATAGGCAAGAATACATAGCATGGCTGTAGGAAACACCTGGTTTAAACAACATCCCCGAATACTAGCAAACGTGGTGCAGCCCAGACAAAAAGACTTTTAACCATACAGACTACGTATTAATCAACAAACGATTCCGGAATGCATTACTGACAACAAAACTATACCAGGAGCTGACTGCAATAGAGGCCGCCAAGACCCCTCATTCATTTATTTATTTGCATGTCCCTTGAGGAACTTTGCCTCCCTAACAGCACTCATGTAGGCCTCGCGGTTGTGAGGAACCTGCTGTTGATGCATCCATTTGCAGATCATCAACGATGTCTTGCAGCCATCTTCGCCTTGATCTTCCTCTCTTTCTTTTTTTCCCATTATGTACCCTTTCAAGACGGTCTTCTCTAGATTATTAGGACGTTTAATGTATACAAAATATTTAGGTTTTCTCTCTTTAATCGTCTTTACTAACCAGCCTTCTTCAATATTAAGTTCTTTTAGTATGGATATATTTGTTCTTTTTTTGTGTCCATGATATTTGAAGAACTTTTTTGTAGCATTTAAAGGCATTTATGTGTTTCTCGGCTGTTTTGTTAAGTGTCCATGTTTCGTTTCACAGGCATATGTTGCGATGGGAAAGATGCATGCCCTTAAAAATCTTATTTTTGTGGTTCTATCTGTTCCTCTCCACAGATTCTTTAGTTGTCTTACTTTCTGAAGAGCGATAAATGTTCTTTTAATTTCCCTCATTGTATCTCCATTATTACTTAGTAGTGATCCAAGATATTCAAAACTCTCCACTTCTTCCAGTTTTTTCTCTTTGATACATATTTCAACTGCCTTGTTTGTTTTGTCAGTTGTCATCAATTTTGACTTTCCATGTTGTTGTTTGGGTTTCTTGGTATATTTCCAGAAGATACTTCACTATTGCTTTCCTTCCGGTCAGTGACTGTACTAGTTAATGATCGTAACCATTGATCCACTGTGTGGAAAAATTAGAATAAAGCTAAAGAAAACATGCATGAAAATAAGAAACATCAAACTGAATACAGAAGTCCTTCAAAATGACTAAGAACTGCGAGAACAATATAGAGTTATTATAACAAATAGATACAATGCAATAGCAAAGATACACATAGAAGGGACAGATATTGAAGAAGTCAGTCAATTTGCATACCTTGGCAGCTACATAGACCAGGATGGTGACACTAGAAAGGAAGTTAGGATCAGAATTGCAAAAGCAGCATCAATCTTCAAGAATCTTGAGAACATATGGAATTCAAAAGTTATAAGCACAAAAACCAAGTTAAGACTATTCAATTCAAATGTAATATCCACCCTCATTTATGCATGCGAAAGCTGGAAAACAACTAAAGAAATAGAAAAGAAATTAGACTCTTTTGAAAACAAATGCATAAGCAAAATACTCGGCATCAAGTGGAATGAATTCAAGAACAATGCAGAGATAAGACAGATGACTGAACAACAACCAGTCTCACGGGTGATCAGGAAAAGGAGATGGACATATGTTGGTCACTTGATGAGAAGAAATGATCAGAGAATCCCAAAACAAGTTATCAAGTGGAACACAACAGGCCGAAAAAAAGGGGCAGACCGCGTGAAACTCTGAAGAGGACATTATTAAGAGAGGCCAAATTAACAGGCATAAAATCCTTTGATGAGGTTGAAAGAGTCGCCGAAGACAGGAAAAATTGGCGAACTATTTTGCGAGCCCTATGTAACGTTTAACGGCACGGGAAGGATATAAGATATAAGAATAGCAAAGATAAAAAGTGTAGATGAACAATGGGCAATGTTAAGAGATTCTATCCACCAAACTGTTAAGGAGATAATAACACCGAAAAAAGAAGTCCCTAAAAATAATTGGATGACAGACGACATCTTAGGACTGATGGACAAGAGGAGAAGGAGTAAAAATAACCAAGAAAAATAAAAGGTAAAGGTAATCCTGTCATGCCTTAGAGGCACATAGGGATATGGTGTTAGTGCCCATATTTTCCTTGACCTGTCAGCACACTAGAGGGTGATAAGATCAGTACCACGCCTGGCCGCCTTTCCTTCCCCAACTCCAGAAGAAGTCGGGTATCCATTTCTGCAGCTGGGTGACTGGGGTGCCTCCGGCCGGATTCGAACCCCCGACCTTTGCCATGAGAGACCAGTGCACTAACCACTTCGCCACTCAGATACCCTAGGAAAAATATAGCATGATAAATAAAGAAATAAGACGCAAATGCAGAGAAGCAAAAGATGCATTGTTAAATGAACAGTGCAGACAGACAGAGGACGAATTAGTGAACTCACAGGCAGGAAAACAAAATATACTACAGGATGCCTGAAATTAAAAGAAGGTAAAATGTTAATGGGAAAAGAAGGCATTGTGGACAGGTGGACAGAGTATATCAGTGAGATATGTGCAGGAGAAAGACCAGAATTAACACCAGATACGGAAAACTGTGATGGGCTACCAACACTTGAAGATGCAATCATAGATGCCATTAAACACACGAAGAAGGGAACAGCGACTGGGCTTGATAATATAAAAATAGAAGAAATAGAGCCGCTAGAGAAGATAGGAATAAAAATACTAACCAAGTTACTTAATGACATTTACAACAGTGGTTATATGCCCAGTGACTTGCTTAAATCCATGATTATAGCACTAAACCAGGTGCAAAGGAATGTGATGACCTCCGGACTATCAGCCTCTCATGTCACATAACGAAGCTACTTCTGAGAATCATTATGAGAAGAATAAGGAAAAGATAAAAATGGAAATAGCAGATGAACAGTTTGGATTTGTTGAAGGAAAGGGAACACACAATGCCATTTATGCTTTACGAACAGTAACAAAAAGAGCTTTAGAAGTACAGAAATATCTCTACTTATGCTTCATTGATTATACCTAAGCATTCAATAAGGTGAAACATAGTGAAATTATTAAAATGCTTTAATACATCAGTATAGAGGGCATAGACTTGAGAAATGTAAAACATCCATACTGACAGCAAGAAGCAGCAATCCGAGATGAAAATAGAACTGGAAAATATCAACCTATAAAACAAGGGGTGCGGCAAGGATGTGTACTATCTCCAGACCTTTTTTCTCTGTATAGCGAGAATATTCTAAGAACGATAATCACAGAACCAGGCAAAAAAATTGGAGGATACAATATTAACAACCTTCGGTATGCTGACAACACCGTGATAGCTGAGAGCCAATAAGACCTGCAAAATCTCTTGGATAAAATAGCTAAAGGAAGTGAACAGAAAGGCCTTACTATAAACATCAAAAGACAGAAACTATGGTTATATCTAATAAGCAGAATTCACCAACATGTAGTATAAAATTAAACGAAACTATTCTAAAGCAGATATAGAATTTCAAATTTCTTGGAGCAGTAATAATTTCAGATGGGAAATGCAGATCAGAAATTAGTAGCAGAACAGACCAAGCAAAGACTGCATTTCAGAGAATGAGAAACATATTAGCTAACACATCCTTATCAATGAATGTTAGAAAACGAGTCCTAAAATGCTATATTGAACTTATCTTGTTATGTAGAAGTAAATCATGGACAATAGGCAGATCTGCACAAAAATCACTGGAAGCAGCAGAAATGTGGTTTATTAGAAGAATGTTGCGAATCCCCTGGACAGCAAAAATAACTAATGAAGAATAGATGAGAGAAGCTGGAGAGACAGAAAATCTTGTAAAAAAAAAATAAGAGAGAGACAATGTACTTTCACAGGACATGCAATGAGAAGAGGGGACATGAAAAACTTACAACAACAGGAAAAATAGAGAAAAGAAGATCAAGAGGAAGACCAAGAGAAATGATACTGGACAGTCTGACGGGATGGTGTGAGATGGGATCACCAACTGAGCTGATGGACTACATGAAGGATCGTGTATTCTGGAGAAGCATAATAGCCAACGCCAGTCGACACGGCACCTGATGATGATGATAATGGATTTGTAATCTTTGAACATTGGAGCATCATTTTCGATATCTTTTGGCTTGTCCAAAAATAGGTTTAAAGAATAAAAAGCTATTTAAAAGTTAAGACATTTTATTTTGTTTTATCACTGTTAGATTTGTACATAGGACAAGTTGCAAGTTTGAGTTGTGTACTGTGATGCTTTCATCATAGAAATGACTACTGACGTTATGGCATGGCTTCATGTACGCTTTACTGTGTAAAACGTGAGATCTTTTATTTGATTTTTGTAAATGATTTTTTTTCTGAAAAGCGTTTTAAGCATCGCATCTGGATAGTTTGGTGAAAACTTCTTCATCTTTGAACTGCCAGGTGGTGTTCTTTGTAGCTGATGCGGTTAATATTATGAGGCACAGATCGTGTCGGATTAGAAGTAGGTTTCTTTATTCTCTAACTGGAGCTAACAAGTAGGGAGTATGTAGTGTTACTTTAGCAGCCACCTCCGTCATAGGGGTATGGCGATCCCTGCCAGGATAGGCCTGATACTGGGGGTACTAGTGGAGATGTAGGACAGGGTCCTGGTCAGTTATGGCTCGTTAACCCTGACGATAGCTTGTCAGCTGATTGTCAAAACGTCACCTCCAGGATAATAAACGGGATACAGGCCGACCTTGATTAATTTGTTAGACATTCCTGGATTCCCTTCATTCTGACATTCCTGGATTCCTTCATTCTGACATTCCTGGATTCCCTTCATTTTGACATTCCTGGATTCCCTTCATTCTGACATTCCTGGATTCCTTCATTCTGACATTCCTGGATTCCCTTCATTCTGACATTCCTGGATTCCCTTCATTCTGACATGCCTGGATTCCTTCATTCTGACATTCCTGGATTCCATTCATTCTGCTTTCTGCTTCTGGGATGGTATCCTTATATTTTTACCCGAAGAAATTCTTTATAACGCAAACTGGCTACAGACAGTACTTTTTCTAGTTTACCACGACACAGAAAGAAAATTGTTGAGTAAGACAAATCAGTTAAATTTAAATCAGTTAAATCAGTTAAATTTAAAACTCGGCCACGAATAAGAAACAATCTAAATTAAAAAAATTTTTGTAGCGGTTGGGAAATATCAAGAGACATTCTTAGTTTTCTTTTCGTTTGCTGTCCTTGATGGCGGACATAGATTTAGAAATACACGTTGTCTTACATTTCATTGTCTTATTCTTGTGTTTGTTCAGAGCGCTGGTGTATACCAGAAAGAAAAATCAGTCTTGCACAGCTAGAAGACATAATGTACATTTCCCAGACTGGTGACATATTAAGCTCACAAGAAAAAGCTGCTGGCGGACATAAGGGCATACAACAGCTTCGCAGAAATACAAACCATTTATGGATCCATCGGCCCGATGTACGATGCATGAAAAATACAGATATTCAAATTCTGTCAATAAAAATCTTGATGGAGATGAAAATGTCAGACCGACTGGTAGAGATGTAGCGGCTCAGCTGTAAACTGTTGCGTAACGCAACTACCTTCGGGCGAAAGAAAGAAAGAAAGAAGGAAAGAAAGAAAGAAAGAGTTACTTTTATCCAACATCACTGATATCACCTTCTTCTTGGTTAGTTCACTGTCCCATTTGGTGTTCATTATTTTGCAAAAGAGGTAAGATGTTGACTTTAAAAAAAAAATCATGACTTAATATGTTTCCACATTTCAGATCCACGTGAGCAAGTGCCCGATGCGCAGTGTGATAAATCAGAAACTTTTGCCTCTTATATCAGTTTTCAAAACGTAGTTTGTGTCTTTTCTATTTGACAGGAAGAGGTGGAGTGGGGGTGAAAAGACACTATTCGATGTACCACCTACGATTCATAACTGACTGTTTGTGTCAGTATTGCAAATAGGTAACCAAGACCCTGTTATCCTTCTGTATCCCTAGTTACAGGCTAAGGGAGCAGAGAACGGTATAATCGCCATGATTATAAAAAGGCATTGTATCTGCATGTTTTTAGTGAGACAGTTCGCAGGGCGACGTCTCTAGATGTATAAAATTATGTGTGAAATTCTCAGTCGCATTTCAGCGAAATAAAACAACTTTGAATAGTCAAATAATTGAATGATGCGCATTTGGGTGAGCTAAAACTTTCTTCTGCTTTGTGCCCTGCGGGTCACGTGATGTCCAATCCGGAGTGAAGCTTCATTTTCAGTCCAGCCATCAGAGCGGCAGCACGGGACATTAGGCTCGGACCAGCCGCCAGTCACAGGCTTAAGTCTGATGTGACACTCTACTGTAGTCAGTCTTCATGAAACGTAAGTTGAACATTTTCTTACTATATTTTAATATAGTGTATGCATTTATGATATTTTGGGAATGATGATTCTATTTTCTGGTATTTCCTATAGAATTAAGATCTTTATACGGGACTAAATTATGTACTGAATTAAGATATTCCACATGTGACGAATTGTTGTAACTTTTCATGTTGTTAATATTTTATTTCACATTTTACAATAATTAGTTTTCTTTTTAGTTTACGGGCGATTACAGAAGTGACCTTGTAATTTGCACACAGACTGTGTGAGTACTTTTACATTAAATAAGCACTGTATAGTCTAAAACAAGTATCTTATCTTATATCTTATATCTTTCCCGTGCCGTTAAACGTCACATAGGGCTCGCAAAATAGTTCGCCAATTTTTCCTGTCTTCGGCGACTCTTTCAACCTCATCAAAGGATTTTATGCCTGTTAACTTGGCCTCTCTTAATAATGTCCTCTTCAGAGTTTCACGCGGTCTGCCCCTTTTTCTTCGGCCTGTTGTGTTCCACTTGATAACTTGTTTTGGGATTCTCTGATCATTTCTTCTCATCAAGTGACCAACATATGTCCATCTCCTTTTCCTGATCACCCGTGAGACTGGTTGTTGTTCAGTCATCTGTCTTATCTCTGCATTGTTCTTGAATTCATTCCACTTGATGCCGAGTATTTTGCTTATGCATTTGTTTTCAAAAGAGTCTATTTTCTTTTCTATTTCTTTAGTTGTTTTCCAGCTTTCGCATGCATAAATGAGGGTGGATATTACATTTGAATTGAATAGTCTTAACTTGGTTTTTGTGCTTATAACTTTTGAATTCCATATGTTCTCAAGATTCTTGAAGATTGATGCTGCTTTTGCAATTCTGATCCTAACTTCCTTTCTAGTGTCACCATCCTGGTCTATGTAGCTGCCAAGGTATGCAAATTGATTGACTTCTTCAATATCTGTCCCTTCTATGTGTATTTTTCCATTTTGATTGAGAGGAATTTTCATTATTTTTGTTTTGTCCTTGTTAATTTCAAGTCCTATTTTGCTAGCCAGTGAAGACAGGCTATCTGTTTTTTCTTGCATGGAATTCACATTATTACTGATAAGAGTTATGTCATCAGCAAAATCAAGATCTTCTAGTTGGGTCCCATGTACCCAGTCAATACCTGTGTTACCTGTGCAGCATTTTGTCATTATGAAGTCTATTGTAATCCCAAAAAGTAAAGGAGACAGTATACATCCTTGTTTCACGCCTGTTTCAATCTGGAACCATTCACTCATCCCTTCTTCTGTCTTGACTGCACAACCATATCCATTGTAGAAGTCCTTAATGATGTTGACAGTTTTAGATGGTATTCCATATAGACATAAAATTCTCCATAATGAATCTCTGTGTATGCTATCAAATGCCTTTTTAAAATCTATGAAGTTCAGTATTAATGGTTTCTGCTTTTCAATATGTTCTTCAAGTATTATTCTGAGAGTAAAGATCTGGTCGAGACAGCTTCTCCCTTTTCGAAATCCTGCTTGTTCTTCTCTCATTGCAGTATCCACTATATCTTTGAGTCTATTCAAAATGACCTTGCAAAATACTTTTGACACAACTGATATTAAGGTTACTCCTCTCCAGTTGTTACAGTCACTAAGGTTGCTCTTTTTTGGTATTTTAACAATGATTCCCTTCTTCCAATTAGAAAGGACCTTTTCTTCTTTCCAAATCTTGTTGAACATTCTCTGTAGTTGTCTCATGTTGTCACTATTGATAGCTTTTAGCATCTCGGCAGTTATTTCATCTTCACCTGCAGCTTTGTTGTTAGCCATTAAATTCACTGTTGTTTCAATTTCATGCAATTTAATTTCATCTAGGTTGACATTTAGTTGTGGGGCTGGTAAGTCAGTTTCAAGGTTTAACAATTCTTTTGGGTGTGGTCGATTGAGTATTTCTTGGAAGTGTTCAGCCCATCTTTGCTTTTGGTCTTTATTTGATGTTAATAGTGTTCCAATTTTGCTAAGGATTGGTCTTTCTTTAGATGTAATAGTACCTGTTAGCCTCTTTTGTATGTTATATAAAGTTTTGCTGTCTCCTGTTTTTGCTGCTTTTTCTGCCTCTTTCGCCATATTGTCTATGTATTCTCTTTTATCCCTTCTAGCTGAACTTTTTACTTTCTTGTCTATGTCTTTGTATTTTGCTTTTGCCGAATCTCTTTCATGATCTGCTTTTGCATTCAACATGTTTAATTTGACTGCTCGTCTTTCATGTATATACTTCCATGTTTTATCTGATATCCATGCTTTTCTATTTGGTTTTTCCAATCCAGCGCTTACTTTTGCTGCTGTGATTATGGCTGTGCTGTAAGAATTCCATAACTCATCTATACCTATCTCCTCAACTTCACTGGGTGTTTTGGAATGATTGGCAAGTTCCTGATTGAAATTAATGTTAGTATTTTCTTCTTGTAGGCTGTGGCTGTTTATCTTTCTGTGTACTGATTTCTTGTGTTGAAAGTATATGTACATTTATAATAGAAATCACTGGACGGGTGATCATAAAAACGAATCGTTGTTTAGTGGGAGGTCGGAAAGCGGGGACTATACAAATTATTGTTGAAAAAAAAAAGTCAAAATAGGGAGAGTCGAGAAAGTCAGGCATGGAGAGAGATACGTGTGGTAGACTTGAACACGTTCCGTGTGTCTGTAACCGGAACTCCCGCCCTGTGTAGCGATATAATAATATTGACCTGAATTACTATTAATTATCATGCAGTGTTATCTGTGTTAGTTTGAAGTCGCTAGTTCTGACCTTAGCATTTCTGATAGTAGTCAGTTACAGATTCATGTTGTGAAGGACATAGATGTGTGGTCAAACGAACTCTATATACATCATATATGATCAATAGTTGTGCTCTCGACTAACAAGTAGGTAGAGCCGCATTAATGTGATTCTGAGAAAGTGCGTGAGTAACAATTATCCGTATGTAACTGGTGTAGTCTGATCACGGTTTGTTTTATCCGAAACTTTGATGTAACTGAGAGGAAAAAAAAACAAAAACACAAGTTAAGACGACTAACCCACTCACGTAATGTTAGATCGTTAACATACCTTCACCATAAACGGTCATTTCTTTTGTGTACAAGTATAATGTGTACCTTGTGATAGAATGTCAGTTGCTCATATGAATATGAATAATAAATATCTTATGATTCTTCGTGTATTCAGTATATGTTTGTCACTGCTAGTAATATGTCAGTGTGACCATATTCCCTACACTTATTACCAGAAAGACCATATGGAGGTGGGATAGGCTTTTGGCTAGTTTTGGTTTGCCGGCTCTGGACAACTTAAGGATGCTGGTAGGAAATCTGAACTGTGTGGCAGAAAACGTACAGTAACAAACCAACATTTGATGGGGACTATTAGCAAAAATTCTCTTGAATGGACGCTGCGGCATGTGGTGGAGCATATATGGGGCTGTCCTGAATGCACTGACACCGAAGTCTGATTTTGAACCTTTGGCTTGCTTTCTTTAGCTATCAATTTGGAAATTTCATAAGATGCAATTAAACCTTTGTCTAATTTATCTGGTTTCACAACAAACATTTGCATCACCGCAAATCTAGTTTCAAAATTATCTCGCAACACTTAAAAATATTCCAGTGGTTTGTCTTTCTTGTCCTCTTGTGACTTCTCCACAAGATTCTTCAACCTACAAAGACACATACTTTCATTAGAAAGAGTAGGCATACATATTAAATACATATCAAACTCCAACTAACCTTTCAATCTAACATCACAATCAGCTCACAGGTTCTACATGACAAAGTTCATGATAATCTTTGTCTTGAAAGGACAATTCAACTATAACAAATATTTTGCCCTAAAAAAGGACAAATTTACTACAACTGTTACATGCTAGACTCTACAACAATTTTGTCCTGAAAAGGACAACCAAACACAAAAACTTACGTTACGAACCAAGCAATTCCCAGCAGACCTTCTAGAACAAACCAGCACGTCCTCTTACTTCAACATCTAGAAAAAAACTATCAGTACACGTCCTATCGGTCCAACATCTCAAACAGAACTGACTCTTTCATGCATCTCGTCAGCTCAGACCCCGTGACTGAGCTCTCCAATCGGAACACGGAGATAACTTTCTCTGCGCTCGATTTAAACAGCTGAGCTGTAGTCGACAATTTTTTTAACACAACAACAGGGTTTCCAACCCACATCCTGCAGACGAAAACATTTTAATTCACTCACGGTCAAATGCTGGAGGCGGAGTTGAAATGGTGCCCAAAAAAGTCGAAACACCACTACAGGCACGAAGAGAAAAAAAGATGCCGACCAGAGTGATAGGCCCACAGACACTTTGGCGGTAGAAACGTTGACCTCAGGGATTAGACTGGCGACGACACAAGATTCCCTGTATCGGATACGGATGAGGTGAGGATAACGAATATGGTCTCTGAGGTCAGTAAACATTATTTACATTATTTACACGTTCAGGTTCCGTGGACGCCACATTTTTAAAGTCCGTGGTCCCACCTTTTTCAAGTTCCGTGACCCCACCTTTTTCAAGTTAGTGACCTCTGGCCCCTTTCCATTATCCTGTTGTCCTCCCCTCTTCCAAGAGAAACGCTAATCTAAATCGTGAATAATAATAATACATTTTTGCTGTTATTACATTAGTACATATTTCTCCACAGGGCAAAGTTAACATGGAGATTATTCTTATAACTATTCTTGTGGTCATCATTGTTATTGTAAGTTTCCACTTTTTTTTTTCAATAAATTAGACTTTTTGTATGAAGCGCCATTTGTTCCTTCTCTTTTACTACCTCTCCGCCTCTCTCTCTCTCTCTCTTTCTCTTTCTTATGGGGTGCTGCTATTGTTGTGTTCATATTAAAAGAGTAAAGCACAAAGTAGACATAACTAAAGGGAGAGTGTGAATGAACATAAGAGATAACATTGCCTCGAGCGGTTTTTTTTCGTGGAAAAATGTTTTAATTGGCATTGGACCTGGACACTTAACAAAACAGCTTTAAATGTAAATGCTACAGAGGAGATCTCCAAATATCGTCGACACAAAAAAGAAAAAATATATCTATACTACAAGAGCTTAATATTGAAGAAGGCTGGCTAGTAAAGAGGATTAAAGAGAGAAAACTTAAATATTTTGGACACATTAAACGTCATGATAATTTAGAGAAGACCGTATTGGAAGGGTACATAATGGGAAAAAGAAAGAGAGGAAGACCAAACCGAAGATGGCTGCAAGACATCGTTGACGATCTGTAAATGGATGCAGCAGCGGCAGGCCATCTTGCTCACAACCGAGAGGCCAACAGGAGTGCTGTTTGAGAGGCAAAGTTCCGCAAGGGACATGCAAATGAATGAATGAATGAATGATGGTGGAGGGAGTTAAGAAGTTAGATTCTTAGGTTCATTCTTGAAATTAGAAAAAGCCCACTTAACCGCCCCCGTCCAATGTGCATCAACTTCAGTGAGATCTCATTTCTCTGTTGTTGGAAAAAAATGTTGGGTCAGTGGAAGATTAAAATTTATTGCTCAGTACCCCGAGTCTGGACACAATGGTTTATTCGTATAATGTTATTATTACGTTGTCTGTATTATTATTGTTCTGCAATATAATATAATATAATATAATATAATATAATATAATATTCCTCAGTGGTTAAAATGCAAAGAGGGAAAACAGAATGATTCATCGACGGTAAGTACACGTATAGCATGGTGAAATTATTAACTATCTTCATAATGGTAAGTAATATAAAGGTAACACATGACGAAACAATTCCCCCTCCCACCTTTTCTTTTGCCTAGAAAACTCAACAAATGTAATTGTCTTCCTTATCATGAGAATCACGATAGTACATATATCCAGAACACAGCCAATATACTCCCACGGTCATTGAATCAGACAGGCTGTTATGGTTATGGACAAATTGTTCACCTGACGTCCCACATTAAATCAGATCCATGATTAGCTGGAGCGGGAGAATAGCCCACACCCCCACCCCTTATATGCCATTTCCCCACACCCACAGAATAAAGGGGTGAGCAGAGAATGAAGGAAAAATACAATTTCTCTGTGTATACCTGCCACAAGGACAAGACGCACCTTACGTTAGTTACCGTACCTGAGCAGGTATAGGAACGTCATGAATATTTCCATGTCCATGTTTATGTCCTTTATTTTGTGTAGCATCTGATACAATAAAGGACGGGAATAATGTTGATTCTAATCGGTTACGTCAAATCAAAATTGTGAAAACATTTCTTGTAGCCCAGACTTATAGTACTCTCCTTCTATGGATTTGACTATTTTCCACAAACTATAGCTTGCGTGAACATACTTAGAGCTCTGAAATATAGGGAGGGTGTGCATAAAGTCTTTCTCTGATTTCAAACATTTATTACGTAACAATTATTCCAGCTACAGGCTCGTTGTTTTTCCATTCTTTACCACGAGTTTTCTTCTTTTTTTTAAAAACTGATATTACTCATGCACTTCAGCACGTGGTCAGTTTGTTGCCCAGCAAACGTCTAAGCGATATAAGATATCTTGCCATGTGCCCCACCGTCGCTAAAGCATTAGTCATCCTCGCTTTTAAAGTTTCAGTATTAGGAAGTGGAGGGTTGAACACTTTATCCGTTAGAAAGAAAAGTCTAGAGGGTTAATGTCTGGTGAGTGGAATACTTATTTCAGAAACTTCGTTGAAATGTATCTTGCGAAATTTGTTTCATCATAACAGAAAACACGCTGGGGTTTCTCCTTCATATATGCCATTTTGGTGACTGCAGCTCTGTCTTACAGAAAAATTCTCTAAGAATCGGTCTACTTAATAGCACAATGTTCATGTTTATATCTGGACTAGTTGTTAAGGTATGGTTTTTCTTAATCAGGGGATGACTATATGGTCACCCTGGGGAATTTGTATCAGTTTAAATCAGAACATTGTGAAAAATATTAAGTAGCAGGTATTCTTTACTACTTCTGTTCCGCTAACAGAGAATAAAAGATTTTTTTTCAATAGCTCTAGATTCATCATTTATAACATTGTATGCTTTCTGGTTTCCTTTCGCTCTCAGAACTTGTTATTTTTTTTTTCAAACACTGGACTTCTGCTCACTGTGGGATCTTTTCCCCTCTATTTTAGTATCACTTCCATTACAACTCTGAGGTCGCCAGCTTAGCCAAGTGGCTTATAATAAAGAAAATTAAAGAAGTAACAAAACTGAATTACCACTACACGATGTTTCAACAACCTTCCAGGAAATAAACGGTGGTGTAATGCGTTGACCAATAGTAGCACTCTGTGTTAATATGATTGTGCATTGTACTAAATCCGCACAGTTCAGACATATGTACATTAGGAAGTAATTGCATTTAAAATTACAGAAATAAATTTATAAATAGTTACCAGAGTAAGTCTGAAAGATTAATTTTAAAAAGGGGGGCGGTAACAAGGCAGGTCGGTTGTGAAAGAGTCATTCTAGTCTTCTGGAACCGGTTAAAGGTTGTTTCTATCTGGTTTTATTTATACAGAAAAAGTCTGTAGTAGTATTATTATCATATGATACTATGCTTAATTACCCTGCATTGCATTGGCATTGTTCATCCAACTGCTTTTCTATTATTGACGATTGCTTGAATTATTTTGCTTGTAGTGACATTGTTCATCCAAATATTATTAATTAAAACAATATAAGGTGAAATATTTAGCCAAGAAATGAGAACTCACACTGATAGCACACTGATAAGTCGATGCAAAGGTGCCAGTCAGAAGCTTGTTTTGTGGCTATGTTGGGATTTAATCTATAATTTCAATGAAAACATGTGAATCATTCTTTATATCCATCATCATCAGGTGCCGTGTCGGTAGGCGGTTCGGTCATGCTTCTCCCCAAATCTATTGCCTTCACATTTTCCATCAAATCTGTTTGTGATTTTTGTGCTCTGCCATCGCGTTGGACTCTCTATTACTTTTTCTCTTTTTCTTCTCCCCATTTACTTTCTCTGTTCTTACGATGTTTTATCTTCTCATTATGTGTCCAATGACTGATGCTGTCGTTTTCCTATGGATTTAATTAGGTTCCTATCTACTTTAACCTTCATTAGACATTCCTTGTTTGTATTCTTAACTGCCCATAGTATGCTTAACATTCTGCTAATGAACTACATCTCTGTTGCTTCTAGTGATCTTTGCATCGATCTGTTGACTGTCCATGACTCACTTCCATAGAGTAGGATAGGCATTTTAGAACTCTCTGATGTTCATTCATAAAGATCCACTGCTCAAGATGTTTCTCATTTGTTGCACATATGTTTTGACATATATCTTGAAAATAGGAATTAGGGTTATCGCACTCGGGGCACACCCATACATGCTCTGCTCTCTGTTTCAGTAACCACCGAAGAGTATGAAAACTGACTGTGTCAGTCAGCTGTTGGTTTTGACAACCTCGATTTCTACCAGCCACCCACCAGGTTCTTCGGCCCTTCCCCTCTCTCGCACCTCTATTTTTCATCATCTGTAGACATATACAGTCAACACATGCCTTTCCTCCTCTGCACAAGGTCCTCGACCGACGACTTCGGTGCATCTGTCCTATCCAAAGGAATCATTTCTGTTGCAATAGCGTTACGAGCAACATGATGGGCTACGTCACTGTCTCTCACTCCCGCTTGCGCTAGGCAAATATCCACGTCAGCTTGGCAACACTGGATTGTCGCAGCATTCATGACGTAGCAAGCCCCTCTCTGTCTTGCACAGCACGCTTTGAGAGTCCGTCACCGCCACACCGTGTGTATCATCCTGCGGAACTAGCCAGGACAGAGCCTCGGTCACTACCACAATTTCCACCCACATGCTCGATGTCGTTGTAAAAGAGACCCCTACTTTCTGTGCTGCCACCATTCTGCCTCGCCTAAAGGAAAACGAAGCACCATCCACCCTTTTGCATCGAAGCACTGTGAGCCGTCCGTGAAGATGACTTGGTCATATGGTTGAGCGTGAACGTAAACAAGCTCCTGAGTTGCAAACTCAGTCCTATCTCCCTTCCATTCTCTACATTCTCTGCCAAGTGCGGATCACTCTGGTGAGCCTGGTGGTATCATTTCTCACTTCTCTCCACTCCGCTGTTTTTGCAATATCCTCCACAGCAACACGCGTCACTAATGAATGTTTAAGCCTCAGCCATCCATGAACTACCACATTAAATACTGTAACCTTTCATTGCCGCCAGTAATTTATGCAGGGGGTGAGTAGTGTTGCCAACCACAGTGAGATAAGCCTTGACCTGTGGAACTTTGTGTCTGATCCCCATGTCTGCTAGATCCAGCAGATAACGCATGGTCACATTCGAAGTATTTTTTATGCAACCCAGGACAATCCGTATTGCTTCATTTTGAATTATTTCCAATCTGTCAATTTGGATTTGGATAAAGTCAGTAGCTCAAGCCCGCAATCGACCACTGCTAGCACCAGTGTCTGCATTAACAGTGCAAATATCCATTGCTGCATATCCCACCTAGCCACTGCCTCAGTAGAACTAAAACCTTTTTGTGCTTGCTGTATGAGGTGGTAAATATGCCGATGGTATGACAACAGTCGATCGAACTTTAGGTCGTGGATTCTCTTGACCTGCATCCCGTTGCAGTGGATTGCTGGCATTTCCTCTTTAACGACTCTGTTGCTCATAGGACACCATAACACCTGCGCCTTACATGGGTTGATCAATGCATTAAACTGTATAAACTAGGAAGAAAGTAGGAACAGCTTTATTAGTTAACGATTAACACGCTTGTGACGTTTCGGCGCGAGCCGTTATCAAACAAAAACAAACAGGACGAAGAATCAGAGAGAGGAGACAAAGCAGTGCTTTGTGCATAGTTATATGCCTATACACTAATTATTGTGTGATCAACGTATTGTAATTATCACAACAATTGGACATGTGATCCAGGGATATTTGCAATTCCAGAGCTATTTCAGTTTGTCAGGTGAGACTTCTGCCTACCCCCACAATTGGTAACCTGGCAACATTGGCAACGATATTAAATAGAATCGGTGATAGTGGAGATCCTTGTGGAAAACCTGGTGTTATTTCCATCGGCTCCGAGATCCAAGAATCAACCCGTACAGCGTTCGACCGGGATACCAAAGTGGCAGCAATCCAAGAGTCAGCCAAGGATTTATGTCCATCTCTATGAGGAGGTGGGTTAGTCTGTCGTAGCACGCCCGATTATAAACGTCCTATAAGTCAATGGCACCCACCACCGACTCATCTTTTCTTTGAAAACCCTCATAAGTTTCATATTCGAGAACCGAATCATTAGTCACAGTGTCTCTGCCAAGGCGATATCCGCCGAGCATCTCTAGTAGTCTATTTCGAACCTCTAGATCATAGGATAATCTTGTAACAATCTTTTCCGTGACTTGCCAAATTTACTGCATTGTAATTTATCGATAACTGCTCAGGTCGGAATGATCCTTATGGAGTTTATTTATTGAGCTCAGATAATTGTGCAACCATTCTGCCGGTTATCTCCCCTGTACATCAGCTTTGATTATATTCTACCTTTATAATCTCCGCCATATTGTCGCTGATGTGCTACATATGTAAGTAATGCCATCTGGACCAAAGGGCACTCAATTTGGCATTGCGAATGATTTCTCTTACCTCCTCTGTAGTTATAACCTCCTCAAATTCCATGTGCAGGATAAAATTGGACAATATATTCGGAATAGCCACTCGATCGCCTTGATTGCCCTGATCTGTTTATTGTAAATATCGCCTGAGAAACACCGTTCCTATTTGTTCATCAGATTAGAGTTTATTACCTCATTCATCCTTAATGTTTAACCTTCACTCTGGTCCTTGCCGTAGTCTTAATCTTCCGATAAATTCGCCAGAATCGTTACAGCGCCTTGTCAGTGGACACTTCCCTTGCAGTGTGTGCCGGCATCGTCGCCGAGACTCAGTAGCTAGAGATACAAATTCGCTCGTCGATGTCTTCATATCGTCTTCTCAATAACACCAGCTTTGTGTCACAACTTAGTTCTCTTGTTCTTATTCACCCACCCCAATTCGATGTCGTCTGTCCATCAGAGAAGCTTACACTATGAGACGCCATTGTCCCCATGGATCTCTTCTTCCACATGTCATAGATTCCCACAGCGCTGTCTCGACTTCAAAATCACATTTGAAAGCATGTTTTGCCTTGTTAGATGGTACATAGACATTGTTGGCGATCTACAAGGCACAAGGTAGGTGATCACTCCCGTGATGTGTTAGCACACTCCAATGAACATTCAAATGCAAGTGGCTGGGGACTAGTGTTGGAATCTATATCCATGAATCGTGTGGCTGGTCTGATCATTCTATCGCAATTGAGAACTGCGAGACTAGACTCAGTCAGGGCAGTGTTCAATGCGATACCTTGAGTGTTGTCACTGGCATTTTTCCAGCTTCTGCTGCGTGCACTGAGATATCTTTCTACACCTCACTGATCTCCTGTAGAAAACGCCACCCCTCAGGGGACATAACTGAGTCAGCTCCTATATATATGTATATTACTGATGTTTCACACACCTCGCCCGACAGTAATCTGTAGTCCCTGTAGCCCTCGGTTCTCTCCATCCCACTGGGAGAGATCCAGCATGGAATGATAAACACCATCCATGACAATAATGGCATATCTGTGGTGGGCTGTGCTGATTGGAGAAAAATAACATCGAAGTCGTAGACCAGCCATGCCAGTACTGAACCTCTTTGTTTTGCACTGCGACAGTTCAAGTAACCTACATTAACACACTTCAGACAAACTCTACAGCCTCCGTTTACCAGCTCTCCTTCGTCTCTTTCGCCCTCCAGCTCTCTTCAGTGTTTACCGTCACAAAGTTTGACACAGAGCACGAGCTCCGTAGCTCCGGCGACAGTTCTGTATGTAGTTATTATCAGTCATCATACATGATATATGTTTTATGGGGAGAATAACCTGTCACCCTGGTACTGCCCCTATACCAGAGAAGAGGCCAGTACATTCCTGGCAGAGTCGCCCCTCGCACACTGTCATGTCCCGGCCTTAGTGCCTGCATACACCTGCAGTCATGGTCCATCGGAATGCTGGGAACAAACTTGGACTTCAGTTAACAAAGATTCTTACCATCAGTCTGCTAGATAGTAATAACCGTACTGACCCGCTAATGATTAATTGCGCAGCATTGGCCTACATTACCAGTAATTAGTGAGCGCTGGATATAATGTACTGATCGCCATCTTGGAGCCCAAAACATGTTCGACGTCACCCTGGGTGTACGCGAAATACGTAGAAACGAGCCAATTATAGTGCATCCTTACTTGTCTAGGGTTCCCTGGCTGTATGGCACGCACTATAATATTCATCTAATATTTTCACGACTTCGTCATGTTTTACTTTATCAAATGCTTTCGTGTAGTCCATGAAGCATACACATTAAGTTTTTCTGTGTCTTCTAAAGTTCTCTTATCAGAGTTTCTGGTGCAAATATCGCATTATGTGTTTCTTTTCCTTCTACAAATCCAAATTGTTCGTCTCGTATTTAAATCTTTATTTTGTATCCTTCATTTTAGGCAAAGAAATGTTTGAATTATTTCATTTCCTTTTTATTCAATGTGAATTTCAAAATCTAATTTAGTTACTATAATGGTATATAACAAAATTAAAATACTGACTGGCACCTGCTCTGACATTTATTTTCCTGATGGACTTTCAGGGTAACTCGTCGTACGTTCCCCTTACCCAAGAAAGTCAAAGATCTGTATACTCTGCAAGGCCGGCTTATGAACCATATACATTTCTTACTCAAGAGAGTTACGTGGTACAGGAATCAATAAAAAAACTAGATCTACATGGTTACTCCCTGAGAGACGCTATGGAGGAATTAAAAACGTATCTTTCACGCTCTAAAGAAGGTAAATTTTTAGACACAGGCTTTATGAGTCAATAATATTTGTTTACCTGTAACATATACCCGGGCCTAGTAAGAGAGGTCCAGCTGTTATGTAGCTCTGGGGCCAAGAGAGCTCCCCTTGTTTCAAGGGAAAATCTAGAACAGTGTTTCCCAATGTATGACCTATAGAAGAGCAACCTGTATTTTTTTGTTGGGGGGGGGGGGGTCAGTTATAACACATTTATATTACACTTTTTCAGAACTTGGTTGACTAGTATGTTGTTGGGGGGGGGGGCGTGGGCGGGTGAGGGGAGAAAGGGAGGAGGTGGGGGCATCAAAATATTTGAAACATTGAGGTGGGGCATAATCCAAAAAACCTTGGGAAACACAAGCATAGAAGGCTACAAGGGAGGCATGTAGTGGACGAAACCAGAATGGCTAATCAAAATAAATGGTTTAGTACATACTTCCAAAATTTATCTCAGGTGCCCTGCATATACAAAGCTTTTCGGAGCTCTACTCATAAGGCTATTGTCAGTTATCGCCTTGTTGCTTATATTCGATGCTAATACAGAAATGTTGACCAATATAACAGAATATGTGTTTTGCTGTAGATGTGTAAATAATTGAGTAACTATTTCTAGCTGACTACTGCTAATCTTAAATATTTCTGCTGATCACTGTGAAATACTAGAGTTACTAAAGTTGAGTTACACTCTTCATCATCATCATCATCATCATCGTCATCATCATCAGGTGCCGTGCCCACTGGCGTCGACTCTAACGCTTCTCCAGAATACACGATCCTTCATGCAGGCCATCAGCTCAGTTGGTGATCTCATCTCACACCATCCCATCAGACTGTCCAGTATCATTTCTCTTGGTCTTCCTCTTGATCTTCTTCCTTCGATTTTTCCTGTTGTTATAATATTTTCAATGCCCCCTCTTCTCATTGCATGCCCTGTGAAAGTACATTGTTTCTCTCTTTTCTTTTTGACAAGATTTTTTGTCTCTTCAGCTCTTCTCATATATTCTTCATTAGTTATTTTTGCTGTCCATGGGATTCGCAACATTCTTCTAATAAACCACATTTCTGCTGCTTCCAATGATGTTTTGTGCAGACCTGCCTATTGTCCATGATTCACTTTCATATAACAAGATAGGTTCAATATAGCACTTTAGGACTCGTTTTCTAACATTCATTGATAAGGATGTGTTGGATAATATGTTTCTCATTCTCTGAAATGCGGTCTTTGCTTGGCTTACTCTGTTCCTAATTTCTGTTCTGCATTTCCATCTGAAATTATTACTGCTCCAAGGAATTTGGATTTCTGCACTTGCTTGAGAATAGTTCTGTTTAGTTTTATACTGCATTTTGGTGGATTCTGTTTCTTATATATAACCATAATCTCTGTCTTGTGATGTTCAAAGTAGGGCCTTTCTGTTCACTTTCTTTGGCGACTTTATCCAAGAGATTTTGCAGGTCTTATTGGTTGTCAGCTATCAGTACTGTGTCGTCAGCATACCGAAAGTTGTTAATATTGTATCCTCCAATTTGTATACATGGTTCTGTGATTATCGTTCTTAGAATATTCTCGCTGTACAGAGAAAAAAGGTCTGGAGATAGTACACATCCTTGTCGCACCCCTTGTTTTATAGGTTGATATTTTCCAATTCTATTTTCAACACGAATTGCTGCTTCTTGCTGCCAGTATAGATGTTTTACATTTCTCAATTCTTTGCCGTCAAAATTAATGTTTTCAAGCATTTTAATAATTTCATTATGTTTCACCTTGTCAAATGCCTTGGTGTAATCAATGAAGCATAAGTAGAGATCTTTCTGTACTTCTAAAGCTCTTTCTGTTAGTGTTCGTAAAGCATAAATGGCATTGTGTGTTCCCTTTCCTTCAACAAATCCAAACTGTTCATCTGCTATTTCCATTTTTATCTTTTTCCTTGTTCTTCTCATAATGATTCTTAGAAGTAGCTTCGTTATGTCACATGAGAGGCTGATAGTCCGGTGGTCATCACATTCCTTTACACTTGGTTTCTTTGGTAGTGCTATAAACGTGGATTTAATCAGGTCATTGGGAATATAACCACTGTTGTAAATGTCACTCAGTAACCTGGTTATTATTTTTATTCCAGTCTCCTCTAGTCCCTCTGTTTCTTCTATTGTTATATTATCAGGCCCAGTCGCTTTTCCTTTCCTCATGTGGTTGATGACATCTATGATTTCATCTTCAAGTATTGGTGATTCATCACAGTTTTCAGTATCTGGTGTTAATTCTAGTCTTTCTTCTCCATATAGCTCACCGATGTACTCTGTCCACCTGTCCACAATGTCTTCTTTTCCCATTAACATTTTACCTTCTTTTGATTTCAGACATCCTGTGGTATATTTTGTTTTCCTGCCTGTTAGTTCACTAATTCGTTTGTGCATGTTTTTGCTGCCTTTATTGTGAGAGTCCTCTCTCTGTCTGCACTGTTCATTTAACCACACTTCCTTTGCTTCTCTGGATTTGCGTCTTATTTCTTTATTTATCTTGCTTCTTCTTCTTCTTCTTCGTTCACTACTACCACCAAAAACCGCACTGTGAACTTACTGAATTCATGCCTGTGGTCCTCGTTAGGTCCCGTGGTCCCCTGTGTGGTCCAAAATAGACCACACGAGATCCACGAAAGGACCACAAGAGATTCAGAGTGTCACAGTGCTTTAGCCTGTATTCTTGGTGGGTCTCGGAAGTGGGATTGCGTGACACCGTGGTTTTCATTGCACCAGTTTAGTCTAGGGTTGGACTTTCTCACCGGAAGACCTCGACGTGTGTAGGATATCAGTGCATCCCCGCTGGGTGAGAGGCGGTAGCCCACCCAGGCCAGAGTTGGACTTTCTCACCGGAAAACCTCGACGTGTTTTGAGATACCCGTGTATCACCGCCGGGTGAGAGGTGGTTGCCCATCCAGTCCAGGGTTGGACTTTCTCACCGGAAAACCTCAGCGTGATTAGGATACGCAAACATCCCCGCCGGGTGAGAGGTGGTTGCCTATCTAGACTGCCCTGGTCCAGTGTCTCCGACTTCAGCATTTTGCTGTCGTGGCCACTACCCTTCCTAGTTGTGACCAGGATGGAGCTTTTGTCCAGGAGGATGAATCCTCGTCACTAGTGACTTCTACACCTGGGTTGAGCCGGTTTAGGCGTATTATCCCAGTATAGGCGTGTTTGGGACGTGACCGACCTCTAGAGCAGAGGTACTGTGACATGCATAGCCTTCAAGATTCACCCTTGGTATGAGCCGGTTTAGGCAAAATTCACCAGTATGGGTGTTTATCAGGCGTTACCGACCTCTAGAGCGGAGGTGGCATGACATGTCTAGCCATCAAGTTTCACCCCTGGCGTGTGCCGGTTTAGGCATATTTCGCCAGTGTAGGTGTATTTCGGACGTGGGCGGCCTCTAGAGCAGAGGTGCCGTGGTATAGCTCTCGTAGCGATACTACTGGACATACCGGTTAAACTTCACTTTCCACCACCTTTTCCCATCGGCTCCGCACAGCAACCTTTATTTCTTTTCCGCATTTTCTTCCTTAACCGGGAGGAGCTTCACTCCACGCACGGCATATGAAGAGTCTCGCCAGCAGTGAGACAAGCCGGTTCATGCATTTCACCCGACATGACTGCACTCAGGACGTGGCCGACCTCCAGACCAGAGGTGCCATGATTTGACTGTTTGCTTCGCTTTATCCTTTCTACCACCTTTTCCGCAGTGATGCTGCGCGGCAACCTCATTTGTACCTTTCTTCATTGGCCGGGAAGAGCACCGCTCCACGCACGGGAGCTGAAAAATCTCGCCAACAGCGCATTTATCTTGCTATATTTTTCTTGGTTATTTTTACTTCTCCACTTGTATAATATTTATGTTTATTGATTGTCCTTTCAGTTGGGCTAGCGGGTGTAGGTCCGAGATGTTCAAATATCCTACAATTGTCCTTGCTGTTTATTAGTCAAATATTATTCCTACTCTTCGTTCACGTTTCTCACTTCCTGAATATATTATTGTAAATTTATCAGAGTTTATATTCCCTGCACTTGTCCATCTAACTTTACTCATTCCTAATATGTTGATCTTAATCCTTTCCATTTCCCTCTTTACATTTTCTAATTTTCCAGCCTGGAATAAAGTCCTAACATTCCGTGTTGCTGTTTTGAACTTGTTAACAAGTTACACTCTTACATTCGCCTAAATAGATTAGACACTCTTAGACACACCTAAATAGCTTAGATACTCTTACACACGCTTAAATAGATTAGACACTCTTATACACGCTTAAATAGATTAGACACTCTTACACACGCTTAAATAGATTAGACACTCTTATACACGCTTAAATAGATTAGATACTCTTACACACGCCTAAATAGATTAGACACTCTTACACACGCCTCAATAGATTAGACACTCTTACACACGCCTCAATAGATTTGACACTCTTACACACGCCTAAATAGATTAGACACTCTTACACACGCCTAAATAGATTAGACACTCTTACACACGCCTAAATAGATTAGATACTCTTACACACGCCTAAATAGATTAGACACTCTTACACACGCCTAAATAGATTAGACACTCTTACACACGCCTAAATAGATTAGACACTCTTACACACGCCTAAATAGATTAGACACTCTTACACACGCCTAAATAGAATAGACACTCTTATACACGCTTAAATAGATTTGACACTCTTACACACGCCTAAATAGATTAGATACTCTTACACACGCCTAAATAGATTAGATACTCTTACACACGCCTAAATAGATTAGACACTCTTATACACGCTTAAATAGATTTGACACTCTTACACACGCCTCAATAGATTTGACACTCTTACACACGCCTAAATAGATTAGATACTCTTACACACGCCTAAATAGATTAGACATTCTTACACACGCCTAAATAGATTAGACATTCTTACACACGCCTAAATAGATTTGACACTCTTACACACGCCTAAATAGATTAGACATTCTTACACACGCCTAAATAGATTAGACACTCTTACACACGCCTAAATAGATTAGACACTCTTATACACGCCTAAATAGATTAGACACTCTTACACACGCCTAAATAGATTAGACACTCTTACACACGCCTAAATAGATTAGACACTCTTATACACGCCTAAATAGATTTGACACTCTTACACACGCCTAAATAGATTAGACACTCTTATACACGCCTAAATAGATTTGACACTCTTATACACGCCTAAATAGATTTGACACTCTTACACACGCCTAAATAGATTAGACACTCTTATACACGCCTAAATAGATTTGACACTCTTACACACGCCTAAATAGATTAGACACTCTTATACACGCCTAAATAGATTAGACACTCTTACACACGCCTAAATAGATTAGACACTCTTATACACGCCTAAATAGATTAGACACTCTTACACACGCCTAAATAGATTAGACACTCTTATACACGCCTAAATAGATTAGACATTCTTCTGACTAATGAACACCTTTACTCAAACGTGGCACAGCAGCAGCATAAGACGAACTTCTTCTATACACATGGAGGACAATTATTACATGAAACATGATGATGATCGACGAGGTGATATGTACAGATGTGTGGCATTTAATATCTTTGAAGATTCAGAACAACATGAAGAACATTCCAGACTGCTACACTTCGTCAACAGATGATCACCGCCATATGACTTCTCAGTGTACATTCTTACCACAACTAAACTAAGCTACATGATAACACAGCACGAAAACTAACACTGCTTGCTCTCATGACATTCTAACTCAGACTATCTCGACATCTCAGTATTTCTCTATATCTCGCTCAGCATGACTCAGGTAAACCCCGTGCAAGGTGAGAATCTTACTTCAAGGGCAGATCACAACAAGATTACTGGCAGCTATGGGGTCATAAGCCTTAAAATCAAATCTTTCACAAGTATCTCATTAATTATATCTATCTTTACTCAAATACTATTATAGTGCTTCATTTACTCTTACAGCACGGACTATTCAGCCTAGAGAAGACAGTCGTTATGTGCTATTTTTCCTTTCTTATCTGATTTCTTTTAATATAAAAGGATTTACTCATTTGCACACTTAATGAACTGTAATGTAAACTTGTGAGCAGTCTTTGTGTGTACATGCAAGTGAAAATAAAAGGCCATGATCTACTTTTGGCAAAGGTCTGAATCCTGACCTGCCGTATGAGCAAGGTACGAACGTACTGATATAGTTAGAAGGTAGGAAAGACTGTAAGAATAACAAACAATGTCTTTCTAACTTTTTGTGGGTTGTTGTCTTGTTAAACTCATGTGAATAATTTATATTTAAGAAATTCCACATTCACTGCGTGCGTTTTGTTCATGCGCTATAATAAACAGAGCAAAATATTGTTTTATTTTCTACTTTGTTCCTGAACAAGATATTGTAGCTGAAGTATTCATTGAGTTTTTTTTTATTTCTATTATGTCTTTGTTAGATCGCAAGATCCATGTTTTCTTCTTCTACTATTAAATGATCAGATGTGATTTTTTTAAGCGGGTCATTTATCGTCAATAACTGTAAAACTATACAAAACCAACACGTTAATATATTCATTGATTTTTCAAGAATACAGACAAAGTAACTACAGCAGACAGCACCAAATCGTCTATATAATTACCGGAATAGGAAAGCACAGCATGGACCACAATCCTGTCATAAAACCAGCGGTAGAAAACTACCTTATAGAGCATAACTATGACTACGAGTAAGTAGAAACTTACAGCTTTATTAAAGCCACATTTTGTCTGTTCGGGATTCATAAGTCACTTGAGTTTTTCCCCCTACTCTAATTAATCGTATAGATCAGCAGTTGATCGTGAAACTTTACTTGGCGCTTTATTTGCTTATTTTGGTGTTATCAACTTTGTCTTATTTTATCTCTTTATCTTTCTATTTATCTTTATTACATAAAAGTTTTCTCTCTCTCTCTGTCTCTGTCTCTCTCTCTGTGTCTCTCTCTCTCTATCTCTCTGGCGCTTTTCTTAAATTGCTAGCCTTTACATAACTAATTCTAGTTTCCACAACAGGTATAGTCGTACATGGGATCCCAAACTGCACCCCTCCCACAATAAATACTAACCCAGGTCCCACCTTTTCAGTATATGTCCATTTTGACACCGCAACTGCCTTGTCCTAACGTCAAAAGCATGAAGCCATCACATAAACTCAGCTTATTTGTTGCCAAAATAAATTATTACTCACAAACACGCATCCAGGCAAAATTAATAATGTTTAATCACAGAAAACATGGAAATAAGCAAATTACCAGATTGACATAAGGACACAAAAGCTGACTGTTCTCACAAAACAACATAACATCAAACATGAATCAATGGAGGAACTACTTATGAAGGTAAACATGACAAAACGTCATCTGTCACTTCACGTGACGTTCTTAATAATTCTCAACGTCTACTCCAAGCTTTCGGCTTCCTCCTTGAGCACAAAAACACATTACCAAATAGTAAGTTAGCCTAAACACACACTTATCAGATAAATTATCATCTTACTAATTCAAGATATTTGAATGTAAATGCTACACAAGAGTTATTCAAATATCATGGACACAAAAAAGAATAAATATATCCATACTACAAGAACTTAATATTGAAGAAGGCTGGCTAGTAAAGAGGATTAAAGAGAGAAAACTTAAATATTTTTGACACATTAAACGTCATGATGAATCTAGAGAAGGCCGTCTTGGAAGGGTACATAATGGGAAAAAGAAAGCGAAGAAGACCAAGACGAAGATGGCTGCAAGACATCGTTGATGATCTGCAAATGGATGCATCAGCAGCAGGCCATCTTGCTCACAACCGAGAGGGCTACAGGAGTGCTGTTAGGGAGGCAAAGTTCCGCAAAGGACATGCATATGAATGAATGAATGAATGAATGAATGAATGAATGAATGAATGAATGAATGAATGAACTCAACACAAAAATAAATCAGTTTACAATACCAGTGCCTGCTGGCTACTATTATCAAGTAAAGGCATTAATGGAAGATGAAACAATGTGACTTTAAATTTATTTTATGATTAATGAACAAATGAATAAATTATGTCATCATGAAAAACATCAAGACGCTGGAAAAACATTAAGAGCACAACAAACATATGGTAAACAATATAGCAGCGTCTATGAATTCAACTAAATCTTGCAATAAATCATAGAATGGTAATGAAAATCAATGATGATGGTAATATGTTCACACAATTCTCATCACTACTAGAAAAATACATTTAGTACACATAACACTGGACACGTTTCACGCCGACATTTACAATACACCAACAACTGACATACAATAACTTACATAGAAGATCTCCACGACATGATGCGGCTCGGGCAACGTTTTGGGTTCATAGCAGAACATTCATTTATTTCCATAACACAATATTAGAAACTTCAACATTCACATCTAGGTATTCCACGATCACTTGCTCGTTCATGTTACCCCGCCGTATGCCTCGGAACAATTGAAAGTATTAGCTACAAATTTCCCTACACGTCTCCCCAAATATCACATGACCAAAACATGCTCAGGTCTCCCGGACGAGCATCACGAGATGGGCTGACCCTTTGACTTATGAACGGCCGATGTCACAGAGACAAACAGCCCTCCTCACAGGATAACTCTAATTCACTGTGGGTGCGGAAGGTAAAAATAACAACATTCTGGAAAAGTACTGAATAAAACTGATGCGTAAACATAAATTAACATTATTTAACGTTTGGTGAAAACACATCCGGTAACAGGGATGAAATCAGTTCTAAGCAGTCTAGAATTTCAGTTTGAGGAATATCATTTTCAAATAAAAGTTTATATCTTTGTTATCTCTTCAAACACCATCACCATGATCATCATTGTTGTTGGTAGAATGACGATGAACTCGGTCACATTCTTACAGACAATAAATAATTTGATGTAAAAATTAGTTAAAGGGAAAACATTTACACTGCAAAATTCTGTCTTACATTAATTAATGTAGGTGAACATGAAAGTCTGTGTTTCATAATTATGTATCCCTATAATTTCTCTCTCTCTCTCTCTCTCTCTCTTGTAATTAATCTGTTTGTTTTTGTAGCTTGTGTAATATATATATATATATATATATATATATATACACACACATTTCTTTATTGGGTTATACCTTGTATGTATTATTTACACTTTGCCCCCCCCTCCCTCAGCTTTAACCTTTGCTAAAATGGACCACTTTCCAAGGGATCTTACAAGTTATCATATTGAATATGGGAGTGTGACAACCAAGTCTGTGGAAGTGCAATAATCTCTATTTTCCCTTTTATTCATAAACCAACCCTTCAACCCGTTTTACTCTCAGTAGAGGACGCAGCTAATCTTTAGCCTACAGTATGATGTGACGCCCTTCCGTGCGACCTCCGCCCCCCCCCCACCCCCAACTTCTTACTACTTGACACCAGCTATCTCTCCGACCAGGATCTTTTCCTTCATGGGAGCTCAGCTTGCCTGGGTCCATTACCCTGTGATCGTATAGTTTCCTGACAATGACATCATCTAAATACCAACCTGTCATTCAACTCTAACAGACAAATCATAAATCCAACAACATGTATATAAAATCCAACCCAAACTATATATTATCAAATAGGACTATATGTAATCTATAACTGTGTTGACTCGGGTCATGCACAAGCATGCTTATACATTACATGATATATAGTTCTGTGTATCTCATTAATCATCATATGAGGTGCCTGTCATGGTACCCCACAACAAATTCTTAACACCTCATATAAGAACATAGTTATATCAGGATATATGAAAACTTCAGATTCCAAAAGGTATCATTAACGTCCTACGTGGTTCTCCCTCTGCAAGCATATAACATGATACATAGGAGCCCCACAGTAAAAGTACATTACATCAATTCTTCCTGGCTCAAGACTCACGTATCATATCTCTCTCTCTCTCTCTCTCTCTCTCTCTCTGAACCTTAAGTGCCCAGGGCACATGGGTCTTCCGCAAGGGTTTTCCACAAATGCCTGTCCTTCGTCTTTTTTTCTGCTCTTGCCCAGGTGAGCTCTCTATTGCTCAACATCTTTTCTGTTGTTCTTCTCCATGCCTCTTTTGGTCTACCCTTACTTCTGTTCCCCTGTGGTGTCCATTTTAGTGCTATTTTTGGTAGTGAGTTTTCAGTCATTCGGAACACATGTCCCAACCATCGCCAGCGTCTTTCCTCAATAATTGTTGTCAGTGGCTTCATCTGCATTTCTGCCAATAAGATGTTATTTCTTATGGTGTTTGGCCAAAATATTTTTCTAATTCTTTGTTTACGAAGAATTAGAAAATCATATATATATATATAAATATAAATATAAGCGTCAGCATTATAAATGTTCATAAATCTCTGCATTATAGGTACTTATATCTACTACCATTCATATCCACGAATATTTCTTGTACTTCAAATAACCTATTACTTTTATGACCAACGACACAAAATATTACGTGGCATTTACCAGACATTTACAATAACTGACAATTATGACTCACGAATGAGACGGCATCGGGCGGCAAATCGGAGATCATAGCTGACAAAACAAAATACTAATCACCTCTTAATAAATGAAATACACATTTTCCATTATACAGCAAGGACAATAAGCTTCATCAGACACAATCTGCCGCCGAGCCTAGTTTTGCCTGAACGAAAATCGCTAATGAAAAAAATGTGACTCGTCTCATCGTCTAACTCTCTAATCTCCTGATATAACCTCATTAGCATACCCCATCATAAAACTGAGAATTTGTGAGCGGGCCATGTGTATGCATATCGTGACCGGCAGTGTTCACGATACCCACACAACTGCCCATTCACACTAACGTGTCTGTTTCTTTTCTTTTTTTTTAACCGGCATAAATCTTTCATTATTGCTTGTCTGCTTTTTGTAAGAAATGTGTGTGTATCTACAATATTTAAATAACAGTTAATGCATTCTTTTGCCTCTGTTAACACAATCTGAACAATTAATAAGAGTTTAAATTTCAGATTACCATGCATGAGCTTTCATCTATTTTTTATATTTAATGCAGGTTTCCTCGGAATAATCCTGGCATGGCAAGAATAGATTTGAAAAATAAAAAAGATGACTACAGGTCTTCAAACTTATGGAATCTCAACTGACTTTCTGATGAATATCACCAAGAAATACAAATAGAATTAGGGCAAAAAGTCGAAAACCCAGAGAAGACTGCAGTGTTAGGAACACGAAGAATCACAGCATCAATCATTTATTTTTTAAATATTTTTGAACAAAAATATTTTCAAATAAATTGGGACTGGTATTTTTTTTTTAATCACAATATTGCAACAGAGACTAATCCATCTGTCTTTTCTTTTCACCTCAGCTGAAATAACATCTCAGTATAATACAAGAACTTCGTAGTACTGGAGAGAACCTTGATATGTGGAACCAGCCTAATTGACTAGGCCAGAATTTACTGTCTTTAGCATAGGAACCCGAGTCGATATTGATGGGGTCATTCCAAATTCAGAGCTGAGATATTGTTCAATATTAAAACCTAAGCCATTTGTATAATCTCTTTTGTCACATTATCAAGCCTTTAATGTCTTTAAAACGTTTATTTGGTATGTTTAAAAATAAATGAACACTCTTAGAGAAGTTATTGATTTTGGTTTATGGAATTGATTCTTTAGAAGTTCCCCTGTCGACCAAGATAATCTTGGAATCTGAATATTTAAGGAAATCATTTTAATGACTATGTTGTTAACGATATAACTGATGAATAACAAATAAATTGATGATCCATTTGTTGATTTTGCTAACTGTGTAAAATGACGATTTTAATCGACAATAGAAGCTTATGATTATAAGAAGAATTGTTTAATTGTGTTTCTTTTCATTGTGTGTAATATGTCAATGTGTAATGTATAATCACCCCTTCCAACCATACAAAAATAAACAATATAATAAACAACAGACAATTATCATTACCCTCATCAAAAATATTTTTCTTACAGTGTGAAAAGGAGAAGGACAAAGATGAAGTGGACGACATCGGTATAGAACATTAAAAAACTGAACTTGAATCAGTTTTGCTGGGTGCACTGTGAAAGCAGAATGTAGAGCAAACTGGAGGACCATTGTGGTCAACCTTACTTAGGTAGATAATGACGGTCTGTACCATCAGTAGACTGAATTTATAATACTATAATCAGTTTGTACTATAATTCATCATTGCTTTTAAATCTATAACAAATAGATAACACGGTAGTGCAAATCTATGGTACAATCAAAGACTGTACTTTTACTGCGCAAGTAGGAAGTCAAAAAGTACTCAGACCTTAGAATTGTGCAGTACTGACCTTTGAGAAATAGTTTATGCAGATTAGTTAGCCTTATTTCATGGTGTAAATAGCCTAGCATGGCCTAGCGCCGTTATTGAGAACGTAGTGAACAAATAAAGAAAAACTCACATACATTTTCTTAGTACATAAGCTCTTCTTCTTCTTCGTTCGCACTGTCTGTCTATATCTGCAGTCCTGTCTCTTGGATAAATTTCACTGTTTTTTTGTAACTCATGTATGGAACCGTAGAGCTTATCTTCTTTAGTGGTTTCACTGGGCCAGTAATTATTTCTCAGTGTCTCGTAGTTGATGCAGTTCTGGAGGATATGTTCCACGGTTTGGGGCACCTGGGCACATGTACATAGATTAGTAGTACCAACCTTAAACTTTGTATACATATGACTTCGGAGTCGGACATAAGCTCTAATCTCCCTTATATAGGTCTTGTATTTGGCATTTATACACAATTAAGCAAATGTTTTCTTTTTTTTTTTTTTTTTTTGAAAAAGATAGTACATCATCTGTGTCTGTTTACATTCGTACACAAAGAAGAAAAGAAAAGCATACACTTTCCTCTAATGATCTCTCCAAAACTTCCGCTGTGCTATCTGAGAGAGCCGCAATGCCCAGCTTTTTAAATATCTCCACCAAGGTGTTGATTTCAGGATACAGATATGCTAAAGTTATAACTATACAGAACATAGATTCCTGAGGTTGAGTCTTAGTGTGACAGACTTCAACGGCTAACAACTGAACAAAAATAATTTCAAGCAGAATCCAGTTTTCGTGAAGGCAGAGGTTTACGCCCTCATCAGTGAAAACTCCAGTGTGGCAGATGTAATTATTTACTCAGATAGATCTGTTGTACAACATCAAAGGAGTGCATGGGCATTCACAGCACCCTCAGCAGGCAGAACAAACAAGGAAGCAAGCGCTGCCTTCGCTATGACCACAAGAAATATGATGATGGAGGTGATGGGGGTGACTAAAGTATTTGTCTGGCTGGAGTCACAAGACTGTGCCCGTGTCTGCATACTAAGTGATTCAATGAGTGTGGTCCGGAAGATTAAGGCAGGTTCTGTACGCAGGCAGTGGCTTGAGTCATATAGGAGAACAAGGATTCTCAAAGTCACCTTCATCTATGTCCCTGGGCATACAGGCGTCCAGGTAAATGAAAGAGCTGATAGGTTGGCTGGCTCAGCCTTCATCGCAGATGAACAACCACTGGATCGAGCTAATATTATGAATGTGCTTAGAGAGACAGACAGAGTGACGGACTTCGAGAGATAAGCAGAGATTGAAGGACTTCGAGAGAACGAATCTACATCTATACTTAGGCTGAGAGAGGCAGTACAGACTGGCACAGCCAGCAAAGACAGGAATATGGGCGTGTGAGAGGACCTATAAATCAACACAGAACAGGCATTATCACCTGCAGGACTATGATGGATATATTGAGGAGAAGAATCTGAGCACCTCTGGACATGGCTGGGGTGCTCCAAACCATAAACCATAATTTCAAGCAGCATACCTGTGCTAGAATCTGCTGAAAAGTACCACACTAACAATATCACATGTGATGTTTCTCTGATCGCAGAAATACTAAATGAACATGCTAATTAAGGGTGAACTAGATTTCGCACAACAAATTAGTAATCGTTAGTAAAACAGTATTAGCATTAACAGCCTGATAGTCCTATTATTTGTTTATTCGAGAAGCAGAAAAACAAAGCTTACAATAATGTGCATTTAAGCATTGGATGAAGGAGCGGTGAGATATATAACGAGACATCGTACATACTCAAAAGCAAAACATCGTAATCATCATCAGGTGCCGTGCTAATTTGTGTGCAGACCTGCTTATTGTCCATGATTCACTTTCATATAACAATATAGCATTTTAGGACTCGTTTTCTAACATTCAGTGAAAAGGATGTTTTGCATAATATGTTTCTCATTCTCTGAAATGCAGTTTTTGCTTGGCCTATTCTGTTCCTAATTTCTGTTCTACATTTCCCAGCTAAAGTCATTACTGCTCCAAGTATTTGAATTTCTGCACCTGATAATTCCATTTAATTTTATACTGCATTTTGCTGGATTCTGTTTCTTAGATATACGTAACCATAGTCTCTGTCTTTTTGATGTGAAAAGTAAGACCTTTCTGTTCACTTTCTTAAGTGACTTTATCCAAGAGATTTTGCAGGTGTTGTTGGTTCTCAGCTATCAGTACTGTAGCGTCAGCAGACCGAAGGTTGTTAATATTATATCCTCCGACTTTTATACCTGGTTCCGTAATGATCATCGTTCTTGGAATATTCTCGCTGTTCAGAGAAAAAAAAAAGGTCTGGCGCACCCCTTGCTTGATTGGTTGATATTTTACAGTTTTATTTTCAGCTCAACTCGCTGCTTCCTGCTGCCAGTACAGATGTTTACAATCCTCAGATCTTTGTTTATGTCTTCAAGCATTTTAGTAATCTCATCATGTTTCACCTCATCGAATGCCTTGGTGTAATCAATGAAAAAGCAAAAAGTTTACCAAAACCAACTTTCGTAACGTTATAAAATTTAAAAAAAGACAGTCGAAAAATAAAATCACATAATAATGCACATATTTTTTCGGTCCAGTGTTTTTTCATGTACATGAAGTGTTAAAATGTTATTAAGGATATCTTTATTCGAAAATGCTAAAGTTCATTTTTCACCTTTAGGTCAGTGTGATATATTTATGATGTGAAATCAGTTATGTAATTTCATTTTTCGTTTTATATGCTGTAAAATCGAAATCTTCCAGGAAAATCATATTTTTAGATTTTATTGCAAGTGTAGCTTGGATTATACACTCTACCATAAGTGGACTTTAGTCACTAAACTTGGCTGCCGGGATTAAACTAGTCGGTAGCTTTTCAGGTCGAAGAACAGCATGACCTTTTTTGTGTTTAAATCTCCCAGATAAGAAGGAAAATTCATAATTTATGGCATGGAAGACATAGCAGCAGGTTTCTGCATTTTTTAAAATTGGAGCCCACGGCATATGTTTTTCTATTGCAAAAGGCAAGAAAAATACAATAATCAATATAACCTAACAGAGAGAAAGTCACATTTTGTTTCAACTGAAAGAATAAGTTTTATTATTTATTTATTTTATGAGGCTAGATGACCTAGAAGTTTCCTTCCAATTAATTGCATACCGTACTGCCTTGAATATTCACAAAGCTGTCGCGATTTGCCATTTATTAGAGGCCGGGGTCTATTCAAGTCATTTATTTATTTAGAAAATGCAAATTATGATTCTACAGCATCGGTAATAGTATATACCGTATTCTTTTCATAGGAAAACAGAGACGATGTACCGATCCAGTGTTTATTCATATCCGACCTGGTGTTTATTCGAGGCATGCTCTTTTTTTCGAAACATAACTCCTTTTAGCCCACCCCCACTCCCGGGGTTTTAATTGAGACTATTTCAGACCCGGCGTTTAATCAAGAAAATGCGGTATTTATGCAACAATCTAAAAGATCAATATGAGGCTATGCTAAGGTCACACAATTGATTTTGAATTTTCACTCCAAAACAACACTAGCAATGTTGGTAGATGCTGCAAACTCATGCGAATCAATGCTCATGGCGATATTTAGGCAAAGTCTAAGGAAGCAGCACATTTCTAACCTAAACCTTATTCTTAAATTATAGAGTAGCATCTATCTTCCAAAATTTCTCGTAAAAATTTGTTATGGCAAAGCGTGGAAATTAATTCAAGAGTGAAAGAGTTAAGGATATTCTATTCCTACTGAATCCGCTGGGTTAATGTAAGGGTATGGTATCCCTTTGTCACGCCGTAGAAGTATACGAGAATATGGTGTTATTGTATATATTTTCCTAAAACTCTCTATGTGTTGTGTTTCAAACTTGTCAGACTTTAACACCTTTATATTTCTTCATTTGGGTTAACAGTGGTAGCCTCTGCTGCAGTCAATGAGTAAAAATGAAAATACTCATTGTAAATTTGCTTTTAGCTCGATCTGGATAGTTAAGATTCGGGGAAAATCTAGCGGAGAATGGCAGTGTTTTAACGCTTTTACAAAAGATTGATCACATCCCTAAATCTAGAGCTATCACAGAAAAACATAGACCGGCCAAGTACTACGTGTACTCAACACTTGTCTAAGACGCAGGAACATGGACGTTTGGAAAATAACAACGTTGGACGAGTAAGATGTGAGTAAAACATAGAACAAGTCGCATTAAAAAAAGTGAGACGAAGACGTTTTCTAACAACTATAAACTTAGCAGGGCGCTAAGTCCACATTGGGGACATTTTAGTGCAGGAACAGGACCGGAAACCCAACTGCAACCCCAGTTCCATGGCCTATGTACTACCGTACTGGGTGGCCAGGCATAAATCCATCTAATCTACAACCCAGGATCTTCCCTCCAAGGATACTGTATGCCTGTTATGCAGCAATTCACATACATTCGTGCAATTAAATGATATGCATTACAAAGTCAAGCATTTAAATCAATCAATATTTTATTATACACAATAGACACACCATATTAACGCCACAACAGACCTTGCATGCAGAGGACGACAAAATATGTCATCATGAATGGAAACACATATGACATAATATATAATGTATAACGCTCTAATATACGTATAACTGAAAATGTATGTGCCAAAATTGCCTGGGCTTTCCTGGCTCTCATAAGCAAAGCATACTCTCTCAGAAAATTGTGCCAGCGCACCCATTAACACATGCAGCCATTGCTGCTACGAATCCATCTCCCCATATCACGCACAATCTCCATTGTGCTAATGCATTGAATAAACACGAAATATCTCCAATCCACCTCCCAATACTACACACAATTTCCATTTTGTGCTAGTGCACTGAATAACACGAAATATCTTCAATCCATCTCCCCATAATACATACATTCTCCATGGTGCTAATGCACTGAATATCATGAAATAGCTCCCCTTTCCCAAGTGCCCACGCACTGAAATATCATGACATACCTCTCCTTTTGTTGCAATGCACTGAAGTATAAAAATATGATGGACCTTGATTGTATGCCCATCTGAATCACGACGAATAATCAACAGGAATCAGCAAATCTCCATACACGACGAGAAATGGCATAACATCTGCAGAACATTGGTTTCACAACACATTATATCCAGACAGTGTGAGGTAGGATGGTGCTAAGTATATCACATAATCGTGGGCACTGACGAAACGAGCCTAGCCCCGTCATAGACTTTCTAACTCACTCCTGTCCTGCTTCCTTCCTTATTTATAGACCGTCCACACCAGGACACGTGAACGGTGATTCTTTACTCTCAAGGCCATAAACTCGTGGAAATTCAGAGAGACCGTTCACACAACCTACAGATCAGAATTAAGAAAACATTCTTCTTCTTATTCTGCGATTATTTTAGTCATGGTTTCATTTTATCACATGCTTCAGCATAAACAGTGAGGCTGACAGGGTAAGGCAGGGAAATCTCAAGTGTTGTATATTAATACTATACAGACCAAATGTGCATATTAACATTTTTGTGTGTGTAAATTACAGAGCAGTACGTATGATTTATTAACACAGTGGTTATATATACAACATGCGGGTCCTTGTTCATTAAAGGCTGAAAATAATGTGATCCAAGTAGTTCTGTTTTTCACTCACTGTCACAAGCCTAGCCAGAAAGTTCTGCATTATATATCGTCCAAAGTCTTGCCGTATTGTAGTAATATCCTAAGCAACAGTAGCTATGAGTCCATTCATTGTGCGTGGTTTATTGTGCTTGGTTTATTGAATAGCGCTTTCCCGCTGACGTAGCCCCAAAGAGAAATAATCGCAAACATAAAGATCAGGAGCAGGCCCTCACAAGTCACCGTCCTGAGAAATGACAGGAGGGGCCCTGAAAAGTCACCGTCCTGAGAATTGACATGAGGAGGTCCTAACAAGTCACCGTCCAGCGAAATGACAGGAGGGGCCCTAACAAGTCACCGTCCTGAGAAATGACTTGAGGGGGCCCTGACACGTTGCCGTCATGAGAATGACATGGCCAGGAAATATTTCTTTAATAACCTCCACAGAAGAAGCTCTTGCGGTATTCGCTGTCGCTTCATCTTACTGTAATCTTATGTATCATGTACTAATGCCACGTTTATTCAGTTCTGGTAAAAGGACGGTGCACAACATGGACAAATGGCTGTCAGAATTCACCAATATATAAGGATGAGCATGACTACCCTCTTCAAAGCCATAAAGGACTATCTAAAGCTTGCCACACTTCACCACACTCTAACACACTGATATTTAGAGATGACTTTTACCACATATAAATACATTGTAACACACTGATATTTAGAGATGACTTTTACCACATTTAACTACACTGTAACACACTGATATTTAGAAATGACATTTACCACATATAACTACACTGTAACACACTGATATTTAGAAATGACATTTACCACATATAACTACACTGTAACACACTGGTATTTAGAGATAACTTTTACCACACATCACCACACTGTAAAACGTTGATATTGATATAGTACTCTGTGTACCAGCGCTAGTGACATCAGACTGTGGTCATGCAAACTTGCTTCTGGTTCTGTAACGATAACTCTTCTGGTGACAGCGCTAGAGACAGTTTCTGAAATTATTAATCATCATTTCAAAGTCACCCCAGGTTCTTGTGTTACACAGAACTTCACATGACATTATACATTCCAGTCAAACTCCACATTTCAAGGGTAACATGTGAAATTTGTTAATGGAGAATGTTCGATGATGATTAGTGATAAGAAATAAATGGCGATAATGAAAGGGATATCACAATTTAAAATAAGCAGCAATGTTATTAGTTAATATTGTCACGCGATCTTGGTTGATTGTGGCAGCCTCTGATTGAGTCAAGAAGTAAAAATGAAAACACTAATTGTAGATTTGTTTTCAGCCCTTTCTTGATAGTTAAGATTCGAGGTTAGTTGGATAGATAATGGCAGTGCTTTAACGTTCTTACAGAAGAATGATCAAATACTTAACGCAAGAGCTAGCATGTAAAACATAGACCTGCAAAGTACTGCGCGTACTCAACACTTTACTTAGGCGCAGAAGCGAACTACTTTGCGAGCCCTATGTGACGTCTAACGGCACGGGAAGGATATAAGATATAAGAAGATAAGAAGCATGGACGTTTGAAAAATAACAACATAAGACGGGTAAGATGTGAGTAAAGAACAAAACATGTCGCTTTAAAAAAGAGAGAGAGAGAGAGAGAGAGAGGCAAAGACGTTTCTCTGCAACTTACAAATCAGAATTAAGAAAAGATATGTTTCTTCTTCGATAATTTTTAGACTTCCACTTGTAAACTTTCGAAGTAATCAATGGTCAGCTGGAGTTTGTGTACATCAACAAAGAGTTTTTTCTTGGACTAATAAAGGCGATGGTCACATCCGTTTCTTGCATGTTTAGCATGTTCTTCCGTTATCTTCCCGGTGCCAGTTGTGCTTTTGTAAGTCGGGCTGATCTTGAGCTTCAGAAGAACAATCAGATCAAACAAATGATATTCAGGAATACACTGAAACGAAGGAAACTACACTGAAAAACATTGAACAAAAAACATTAAGATAAATAACAGACGGACAATGGAAGAGATGGGTAGATAATGTGCAAAGACTGCAGGAGGAGAAAAGGTGAAGCTCATCATCATGGTAAGAGGTCGAATCTTAATCTTCACCAAACGAAGGAGATAAAATGATCTCATTTTCCTGGGCTATTATACACCATGCACACTTAGATGAAACTGCCTAATATTGATTGTGTTTTACATTCGGTCAATGCAGAATTTTATGATAATCACGGAACGCATTACACACTGAAGTCACATGGAAAGTTTTAATTAAGTAAATGCGAACTTAAGGCAGTTACAGCTAAAAGACAATAATAGATAGCAAATAATAGATAACTTCAGTCCCGCAGCAAATAGTTACTCCAGGATGTACTTATCAGTTCTTCATATGTTTTTTTCAGATTTTAAAAGGACAAAAAATGTGCATGATTCTGAGGTGTGAGACAAGCAAAATGTCTTATCACGTCCTCGAGTATTTTGTAGTTATAGGTAAAACAAAAATAAAATTTAAAAGAAAATGATAACGCAAACATCAGTAGTTTCAGTTTCGGTTTCATTATTATCATTTCTTAGAAGCAAATGAGTTAAACAGAATAAGACATGCACATATTTTGTTATAAGATCTGCTGTGCACTGAAGTGTAAGCAGAAGACAAGGGGACCTTTGGATTTGTAAAAGAAATACCTTGGACTAGTTTCTTTTCATAATTTTTTTCCAAGAGCTGAGCAAAGTATTTGTGTCCTTTTATTCCCTCTTTACCTATACCTGCATTAAGCTCGCGTTTTATGGATTAAAGCTTTGTATTTGTGAGACCTGGACACTTAAGAAAACAGCTGAGAAACGTATAAATGCTTTTGAATGTAAATGCAACAGAAGAGTTCTTCAAATATCATGGACACAAATAAGAACAAATATATCCATACTTTTGATTGATTGATTGACATTCCTTTAGGGCCACCATTGGCTCATAGGGCGGAAATCATATCTTTCCATGTTTGATGACTCGCCGCCGCCCGCTGTAGCTTTTGGGTGGACTTGAATTCCAAAGTTTTACTCTCTCTAGTGATGGTTCTACGTGGAATCTCCCTTCGCCTGCCCTTCGATGACCATGTGAGGGCCTAGCGAGGAATATCCATACTATAAGAACGTAATATTGAAGAAGGCTGGGTAGTAAAGAGGATTAATCAGAAAACTTAAATATTTTGGACACATTAAACGTCATGATAATCTAGAGAAGACCGTCTTGGAAGGGTACATAATGGGAAAAAGAAAGAGAGGAAGACCAAGGCGAAGATGGCTGCAGGACATCGTTGATGACTGCAGATGGATGCATCAGCAGCAGGCGATCTTGCTCACAACGAAGAGCCCTACAGGAGTGCTGTTAGGGAGGCGAAGTTCCGCAAGGGACATGCAAATGAATGAATGAATTTTTCAATTGATTTGTATTTGTAGTTTTTTTACTTTTACAAACAATTAACTAAGACTTTCTCCTACCGAAACTAAGATATTTAAAAGAATGTTCTCATGGGACTGGAGTTCCAAATTCTGACATATAAATTAAGAACTTCGTGCAGAATTCTGCTTTTAGCGTTATACCGTAACGTTCAAGAAAAGAAGCAACAACAACAATAACAGTAACAACAGAAATTGCTGCGTAGAAGCAGCAACAGCAGGAAAGCAGAAGAAGAAGAAGGAGGAGGAGGAGAAAGAGGTAAGCTATGATATATTTTGTTAAATAAATACTTTTACATTAAGTAAGTACCATGTTTTCTAAAACAAGTATTTGTACAATTATAACAGAAATCATTGGGCGGGTGATCAGGAAAAAGAATCGTCGTAGAGCGGGAGGTCGGAAAGCGGGGACTATATAAATTCTTGTTGAAAAAAAATATGTTGAAAGATTCGAGAAAGTCGCTCATGGAGCAAGACAATTGTGTGCATACCTGTGGTAGACTTGAACGCGATCCGTGTATCTGTAACTTGAACTCCCGCCCTGTGTATCGCTATATATTAATTTTGACCTGAATTACTAGTTTGAAACCGCTGGTGCTAAATCCTTAGCACTTCCGTTAGAAGTCAGTTTCAGATTCAATTTGTGAAGGTCATAGATGTGTTGTCAAACGAACTATTCAACTATTCAACATATATGATCAATAGTTGTGATCTCGACTAACAAGTAGGTAGAGATGCATTAACTTTATTCTGAGAAAGTGCGTGAGTAACAATTATTCGTATGTAACTGGTGTAGTTTGACCAAGGTTTGTTGTATCCGAACCTTTGAAAATGGCGTACAGAAGTTAGGACGACTGACTCTCTTTCGTAATGTTAGGTATTTAACATTAATATATCTGCACCATAAATGCTCATTTCTGGTGTGTACAATAATAATGTGTACCATGTGACAAAATGCCAATTGCTCATATGACTAGTAAAGATCTTATGATGCTTCGTGTTTTCAATATATGTTTGTCACTGCTGGTAATATGTCAATGTGACATATTCTCTACACGTATTACCAGGAACGCCATATAGAAGTGGGATAGGCTTTTGGCTAGGTTTGGTTTGTCGGTTCTGGGAAAATTAAAGATTCTAGTAGGAAAATCTGAACTGTGTGGCAGAAAACGTATAATAACATACAAGCACTCAGTGGGAACTATTAGCAAACACTCAGTGGGAACTATTAGCAAACACTCAGTGGGAACTATTAGCAAACACTCAGTCGGAACTATTAGCAAACACTCAGTGGGAACTATTAGCAAACACTCTTTGATGGATAATGTAGCATGTGGTGGGGCTGTCCTGGCACTGGAGTCTGATTTTGAACCTTAGAACCTTTATGTAGCTTGACTTCTTTAGCTATCAATTTGGGTATTTCGTAAGATGCAATTAAACCTTTGTCTAATTCAGTGGTTCTCAATCAATGAGCCGCGGCCTAAAGGTGGGCCCTGACAGGGAGTATTGTGGGCCGAGCTGAAGTCTCAAAGCGGCAAAAAAAAAGAAGAGAGAAAAAAATAGATACAATAAAAATTATTCCGCATTTTTCACGCAGTGCATAGGGGCAGACTGCACGGATGCAAACCGCAGAATTGTAGGTCGCTTTATTAGTAAATGAAAAGAACGTTTGTGTACCAAATGAATATGCAGTTACACATGTTGAGAAAATATTACATAATACTTTAGAAAAATAGATTTATACCTTGCAAATATAATGCACTTTATTGGCGGGCCGCAAAAATATTTGACTTTTAAATTTGGGCCGTGCAGCTAAAGGGTTTGAGAACCGCTGGTCTAATTTATCTGATTTCACAACAAACATTTGCATCACTGCAAATATAGTTTCAAAACTGTCTCTCGACATTTAAAATATTCTAGTGGTTTGTCTTTCTTGTCCTCGTGTGACTTCTCCACAAGATTCTTCAACCTACAAAGACGCATAATTTCATTAGAAAAAGTAGGCAAACATAGTAAACACATGGCATTGTATGGAGCTGTGGAGACGGAACAAACCCGTAGCAATATATTGTCGACTTTTCTTCTTTGTCGACCTAGTCATGGCTGATCTGATAAAAAATAAAACAAAACCACATGACATTCTATTTTTATCTATTGATATTTTTGCTGCTATAAAATAATATTAAATATAAACTTTTAATATATAAAATACATTTGGAAAGACGAAGATTAGTTTCTTTCTTAAAGAAACTCGGAGACTGAGGACATTTGTACTAACACAAAACACAAAAAATAAAGCTTATTTTCGATATTGACTAGCTTTTTGCCAATGATCTACTTTATATTTTCGATACTGACTAGCTTTTTGGCAATGATATACATTATTTTCTTACCAAATTACTTTCAGTAAGTATATAATAATGTAGTTCAACTTATGAATAAACATTTAATGTAAATAATAATGACAGCAAAAGGATCCTGTGCTAGAGGCTTCACTGATCGGTCTGCTGAGCACAGTGAAATAGTATTACTGCACACGCTAAACACGTATTGCATGTATTTGACCTGGTGTTGGCCTACTATGGTGTTGTAACTATTTGGCGTGTTGCCCATTCAATAATACTGTGGGTGTAGATGTGTTATACACCAGCTAACTGGTATTCGACTCTACTTCACGTTACAGACATTGACTTACTGTTTCACACGTGACAACAAAACGCTACATTGATATACACCATGCACTAAAAACAACCCAGACAACAATAACATGCCACTACAAATCAATACATGAACCTGACCAGTACACGAGTAACAGCTCAACTCAACACCACGGGTGGCACACTCAACATGAATCCAAAGAGCACAAGATTCCAGCAGTTACATAAAATAACAAGTTTAATGATGAAATCCCCCTTTGTAAATGAATGCTGTAGATGGATGTGGACTGGAAACTGATGAGACAATTAACAATTAATACAGAAAAACGGTCCAGGCGATTAACATCGCCATGTGACACTCACACTACCACACAACATCAAAAATATACTAAGTTCCTGTATACAGAAAACTCCAACATAACCTTTCAATCTAGAATCACAATCAACTCACAAGTTATACATGACAAATTCATGACAATCTTTGCCCTGAAAGGACAAATTATCTACAATAAACATTTTGCCAAAAAAAAAAGGACAATTTGACTACATTTGCTACATGCTAGACTCCTGAAAAGGACAACCAAACACAAAAACTTACACTACGAACCAAACAACTCCTTGCAGACCATACCTGCACGTCCTCTCATTTCAACAACTAGAAAAAAAAACTATCAACACACATCCTATCTGCCCAACATCTCAAACAAAACTGACTCTTTCGTGCATCCTGCTGTAAGGGGAACGTGTTGAGTGACTGTAAACGACTGGTGGAAGTATGACGTCAGAGACTGTAGAGAGTTACATGGTGGCCATTAGCAATGTGTGCCAGTTGTACAGGCTGGTGCTGTTCGTGAGTATTTGGGCTAAAACTCAGAGGCTTGCATTATGTACACTGAATAAGGCAACAGCTGAAGTAATAAGTGACAGTGTGTTTGGTAGCTGGTGAGTGAGTAAATTGATCTGACACTGATATGTTGAATCTAGTTTTTCTGTGACAACTACATGTGTGTGCACTATTGAGAACCACTCCTTCCCAGTGGTGTCATGGACCAACGCTCTAGAGACCTGAGGTAATCTATCCTTAAACAGTCAGAAAACTATATCATACGTGAAAATTGAATATCTTTTGTAAAATATACATTCATTGAGTGGTGTTATACGGTAATAACCAAACATGACTGTAGCAGATGTTGCAAAGTAAAAAAAGTAAAGATAGTCCCATAGCAAATGCCGTAGGGGGTGAAGCGTTAGAGACCTCATTATGCTGGGTCATCAGCGTATGAGGTAGGGTGACCAGTTCCTTTCCTCGCTGCCTTTACTTCCCAGATTTTCTCTGGTACCCATTTTACGAGGCTGGGTCGACCTCGGGGCCGTATTGGTCGGAAAAAAAATCCCGCTCAGCTGTTGCAACACACAATAAATCAAGAGCGAGAATCCGCAAGCAGACAACGCGGAAGTGGGGAACGCCGTGACGTCATTATCCAGCATGATGCAACGCGTTACCATGGTTTTAGCGCAGCAGTGTCTGAGCAACCAAGTGACCCCGTTCAAGGGAGACAATAAAATGCTAGAAGAATGGATGGAGAAAACAGAAAAATATTGCATGATACATAAACTGGCAGACATTGATAGGAAGTTAGTTTTGTTCCATTTCTAAAAGGGTCCTGCATCTGAATATGAAAAGAGACCATTCAACCTAAAAAGTCCTTTGATAGTCTGAAGACTGAACTCAAAAGGAGATTTGGAGAAGTCACAGATTATAATTATGATGTGTCGTATTTAAATACAGCCAGACAAGAACAAGATGAATCTATACAAAAAGAATATTAAAATTTGCAAATGATGCATTTAAAGGTCAGAACATACAATTACAAGAAATACAAAACCAGTTAGTTGGGTACATGATAGACACAACGAGGAGCACCACTATAAAAATGAAGTTATTAAGAGAATGTCCCCAGTCATTCGAGAAAGCAGTGCAGACTGTAGTCGATGAAGAGACATTAAGACTTTGATTAAGCATAAGAATAGGGCAAACCAATGTGGATCAAATATGGGTGGATCAGAAAAAATGTCGCGGGTGTCATGGCCGAGATGGATTAGTAGCAGATGACGATAAAGAATTTTTTTAACCATCTGACCATGCGGGTGGAAAGGCAGTACTAACTTAACTCTGTCAGATGGGGTAACAGGCTTTTTTCTGAATGTTTCTTTGCGGCTCACTAGTTGGATACGGTTGAAGGCTTCACGAAGGACATTTTCTGGGTAGTGGCGATGACGGAAAAATTCTAGTAAAAGAAAACAGAAAGAAAGAAAGATAAAATGATGCAAGCAGACGACACAAGAGACACTCATAGGGATAAACCCACTGATCGAATGCATTGTGAAACCACCACGAGATCCAAGAGACCCTAGGTCAGTATGGAGCTAATCGTCTGGACAGACAGAACAACCCGGTAATATGTTATAAATGTGGAAAACCAAACCACACTGCAAATGTTTGAAGGACAATGATGATAGACATTCATATTTAGAGGAGAATGACAGATTCCAAAAAATCAGGCGTGGGTATCGCTATACTGGTCATCCAGCAAATTATTTGGGAGGACACAACAGGAGATACCAGGGAAACGAGCAATGGGAACTCATAGGAGACACGATGAGCTTTATTTGCATCAGCAGAGTCATCAAATACGAGCAGGGAAAAAAGAAGACCAAGGTTAAGCATGTACGGTTTTGGTACAAACTGCACGGAGTAAGATTCACACACTGATAGACACCGGGTCAGAAATAAGTCTTTGTCGATACAATGTGTGGAAACCATTAGAGAAGGACAACAATGACAGATATAAGGTTACACTCAGTTAGTGGGGAGGAACTAAAGCTAACTGGTGCATCAACTTTGTCATTTAACGTTTTCCCACCCATTCTGCGTCGTCACAGGAATGAGCAGACCCCTCATTCTACGTCGTCACAGGAATGAGCAGACCCCTCATTCTACGTCGTCACAGGAATCAGCAGACTTCTCATTCTACGTCGTCACAGGAATCAGCACACTCCTCATTCTACGTCGTCACAGGAATCAGCAGACTCCTTATTCTACGTCGTTACAGGAATGAGCAGATCCCTCATTCTGGGTGAAGACTTCCTGCAGAGTATGGGAGCAAACTTTGATTTTAGCTCCAGAAAACTTGGACTGGGCTATCAGTCATTTGCTTTCTACAAGGAACAGCGAGTAAGAGAAGTTATACGAACAGCATGTGAGGTAATAATGACACCGCAATAACTTGTATAACAAAGGATCTTACCCTGAAAACGAATGAATCAGAATCACAAATGTCAACCGAGGATTTCTGACTAACGAACCAGGTGTTTATATAGTAATGATACAATCAAGCCAGGGAAAAGGGTGTTGGTTCCTGTCACTATGTTGAATTTAACCAATAAACACATAAGGATAAGAAAAGGATGTGTCGTGGCAAAGTCAAAACAGGAAAACTGACACATACCGTCAACAAAGTGGATATAAAGAATCAAAATAGGATGAGAGAGGAAACCCAGAAACTCACACACTTACTGTAACAAGTGCAATTTGACGAGAAAAATAGAATTCCCATTCAAGAACTGACTACAAGAAACAGTGATATATTTGCTTGTCGAACACGATTGAGCTAACACATTAAAAATTCATATAGACACTGGTGACAACCATCCCGTTAATATGAATTCATTCATTCATTCATGTGCATGTCTCTTGCGAAACCTTGCCTCCCTAACAGCACTCCTGTAGGCCTCTCGGTTGTGAACAAGTTGGCCTGCTGCTGATGCATCCATTTGCAGATGATCAACGATGTCTTGCAGCCATCTTCGCCTTGGTCTTCCTCTCTTTCTTTTTCCCATTATGTACCCTTCCAAGATGGTCTTCTCTAACTTCTCATGATGTTTAATCTGTCCAAAATATTTAGGTTTTTTCTGTTTAATCCTCTTTATTAGCCATCTCTCTTCAATAATAAGTTATTGTAGTATGGATATGTTTTTTTCTTTTTTGTGTCCATGATGTTTTAAGAAATCATCGGTAGCATTTACATTCAAAGGCATTTATGTGTTTCTCAGCTGTTGTGTTAAGTGTCCAGGTCTCACAGGCATATGTTGCGATGGGAAAGGTACATCCCTTTAGAATGCTTCTTTTTGTACTTCTATATCTTCCTCTCTACAGCTTCTTTAGTTGTTTTACTTTTTGAAGAGCGATAAATGTCCTCCTTTAAATTTCCCTCATTGTATCTCCATTATTATTTAGTAGTATTACAAGATATTAAAAAGTCTCCACCTCTTCCAATTTGTTCTCATTGATATACGAGGGATGATTGATAAGTTCGCGGCCTAAGGTACAACGGATTATTTGTGGAGAACATTTTTGGGTTATTTCTCAAAATAGTCCCCTTGCAAGTTTATGCACTTAGTCCAGCCATCCCGGAGCATACGGATCTCTTCTTTGTAAAAGTCAGCATCTTGTGCCAATAGAAAGTGGTCTACAGCATGAATGACGTCGTCATCTGAAGCAAATTTGCGGCCACTGAGCTCCTTTTTGAGTTTGGTAAACAGGTAATAGTCCGAAGGGGCCAAATCTGGGGAATAAGGAGGATGTTCAAGAAGCTGGAAACCGCATTCATGAATGGCAGCCATTGCCACCGCCGACGTGTGAACTGGAGCACTGTCTTGATGAAAGATGACTCCTCTTGTCAATTTCTCTCGACCTTTTTCCTTCAGTTTGACTCGAAGTTGCTTCACAAGATTAGCATAATACTTCACAGTGACCGTTCTACCCTTTTGAAGATAGTTTACCAATACCACACCTTCTGAATCCCAAAAGATGGAATCTATCACTTTGCTTGCAGACAGAACCAACCTTGCTTTCTTTGAAGGTGGGGATCCATGATATTTCCACTTCTTTGACTGCTCTTTGGTTTCTTGTTGAAAATGATTAACCCAAGTCTCATCCATAGTAACAAACTGTTGAAGAAACTTTTCAGGAACTGCAGAAAAAAATAGACAAGATTGCCTCTTGACATGTTGAGACGCTGTCGTTTGTGATCAGCTCCAAGAAGTTTCGGAACCCATCGAGCAGAGACCTTTGTCATTTGAAGATCATTGTGAATAATGGCATGAACATGTTCCTTGGAGATGCCCAACTCAGTAGCAATGATATCGTGTACAAGGTGACAGAAGATGAAGAAACACCGACCTCGTTATACATACCTGCACATCTGTGTACTGAAAAAGTAGTCCAAAGCATTCGGACTAAATACTTTTGTAGAGATATTTATAAAGATGTAGAACATGTTCAAGCTTGTGTAATATGCAAAGCAAGGAACCTGAAAGCGCGCAAAATACCATCACAAGTCATGGATACACCCCCACGGTTTATGTTGAAGGTCAGTATGGACTGCTCAGGTCCATATCCGACTACCAATTCGGGAAACAGGTACATTGTCCACTTTACAGACGAATACTCAGCCTGGACAGAATGTTATGCAACACAAAACAAGATCAGCCTTACCATGTCCAAATTATTAGCCGACGAATTTGTGACAAGACACCCCGTGCCAATGGTTATACTGACTGACAATGGAGGCGAGTTTATTGGTGAACCATCTCAGAAAAGTCATCAAGGAATTACATATTCAACACATTCGAACAGCCCCATACCATCCACAAGGAAATGGCACCAATGAAAGGCGACATGGAACCCTGAATGATATATTGGCAAAATTTTTGTCAAATGAGCTAAATGACTGGAACATATATTTAATCTCGGCAGTAGGAGCTCTCAACATGAACATAACCAGACGTACTGGCTACTCTCCATTTTTGTCTATTATATAAGAGACATCCCATACTAGCTACTGACAGACTCTTACAAACCAGAAAGAAACTCATGAGATAAAAGTGACGCAATTGAACACGTGTTACAGCGACAACATAAGGCTTTCATAAAAGTTACAAAACACGTCGAAAGAGACAAAGAAAGGAGACAATTTTTTTATAAATAGGAAACTACGAGGCTTTGGTAAGGTAAAGTAAGAGAACAAATTTTGTAGGATTAGACAAAGCACTTTAGTGAGACGTGAGAGAAAGAAAAATCACAAGCAGTTACTAAAACTGAGCAGCTGAGCAGTTACTAAAGACTATGTCAACAAAACACTTTTATTGGGGTGCTAGTTGGCTAAGTCGATAGTACGCTGTTCTCTCGTGGCTAGACGGCTGCTCGTCCTACCGGAGTCCGTGTTCGAATCCCAGGTAATTCTCTTGTGATTTTTATTTCTCTCACGTCTCAATAAAGTGCCTTGTCTACGATTTTTTTTCGAGGTTTAATCCTACAAAATCTGTTCTCTTACTTAAAGAAAGGAGACAGTTCATCTCAGCACAAAACAACACAGCACAAGAATTAAGAACTGGAGACCCAGTTTACTGTAAGAATCACAATATGTCATCCAAAACATGACAATAAGTGGAAACCAGATCATTTTATCATCGAAGGATGAAGTTTTGTAGCTTCTAAAATAAAAAAAAACAAATTACAGGGAAAATACACAGAGTTATGCTCAAGATATCAGACATTCAGATCAGCAATGGACGCTACCAAAAGCATCAAACAGTGGCAAAGGAAGAGCAGCCACATTGGCAGAAGGCAACGTGAGTGATTCCAGTTTGAATAAGAATTACAAAGGACGGTTCGTAGCAGAACTAACTGACACAGAGGTCAATGAACCAGTCTCCAAAAGGAGACCACCGGAATATAGGGAAGACGAAATGTTGAGTGAGAGAAATGTGGAGCATAGTGATCCACCAAACTTATTCAGTAAAATAAATGAAGAGGAATAGGCTGTCAGGAGACTTCAGGACGAAGTTAAATTCATGAGAGAAAATAGAACTAGGACGAAAAGAAAACACACAAAGCCCATTCAGTTTGTCATACAGGAAGATATATTAATACCGAGAATTAGTCCAAAGAAGAATGAGACGTCACATTTCTGGGTGAAAGACAGTTTTGTTATATTTTTTTCCTTTTTGATGTACTATGCATATACATTTATGATTTCAACCATATCAAGGTCATAATATTAAAGTGTGATGCTTGAATTACACGTATATATTTAAACTATACGAATGTGTCATTTTTAAGCAAAGGTACATGTTAAAAACGTACCATGAGATTACCAGGCTATTGTTAGATACTGTCATTAATTTTTTGTTGTTGGTTGTCTGCCCGTGTGACGAGGAATGTTATTTACATATGTAAAGAGGTAAAAAGTATTCCATTTTTTCTATGAGGGGGAGAATGTAAGGTGTCGAGTGACTGTGAACGACTTGCAGAAGTATGACGTCAGAGATTGGAGAGATTGATTGATTGATTGATTGATTTTTATTTCAAAAGGGTTAAGAATTGGGCACGCAGGCCCGTCTGACATTCTACCCTTTATCATACATCTTTCACTCTATTCTAGACTTTCTACAAATATACTGTTGATGTAACAAACATAATTAACATTGAAGCTGAGAGACATAAAATTAAACATAATATTTACATTTCGCTCTTATTCATTCACTCAGTACGGAAGTAACTACATACATATATAAATGACTATCTACTAATCAAAAATTTCAGGACTATTCAGAATAAACAATTAATTGTATTCGGTGTCTGTAAGAGCAGTCTAAGATAACTTTTAAGTGTCATAATTCATGGAGGCATGTAGTCGACATCAAATAGATATTTGTAAGGTTTGTAGTTGTAGGAAGGAGTATAATTTATATTTTTTTATACAGGATGGGAGGGTATTCCAAAGATGAGCAGCAGAATAACTAAAGCTTTTCTTGTAAAGATCCAGTGTAGGTTTTGGAAGACATATGTTGTTCAAGCGTTGAGTGCACTTTGTGCTAAATTTAAACAGGTTCCATAGACAAGGCGGGGCATGCCGTGAAAGAATTTGATGTAGTAACTTGGCTTTGTTGAAGAGGTACCTGTTCTTAAGAGGCAGTATTTTGATACGTTTGTGCTGGTTAGTTGTTTGTGCTTGATCTTTGTCACTAATAAGCTTTACTGCTCGCTTTTGGAGTGAGCAAAGCCTCTTTCTATTTGACACTGAGCAACCATCCCAGACTGTTGAGCAATAGTCTAAATGTGTTTGTATGTGTGATATGTAGTATGTCTTCCTTGTGTCTTGATCGATGAAGTGCTTAATTTTGGCTAACTGATATACTTTTTGTGCTATGAGTTTTGTTAGACCTTGCACATGAGAGTTCCAGGTCAGATGTTGGTCAATAATATGACCTAGTGTTTTGTGCTCGCTAACGTTTTCTATATGTGATGTGTCCGTGCTGAGCCTAAGTGTTGTTCTTGTTGTGTTTTGTAGTTTCTGTTTTGTTGTTATGAGCATTGATTTTGTTTTATCGGTATTTATAATCATGCCATTGTTTTTACTCCACCTAATTAAATTGTTAACTCGATCTGAAGAGTTGATTCTAGATTAATACATTCGTAGTTATTGGTGTAGACTGTGCAATAATCGGCAAAAAGCTCACAAGAGAGAGAGAGAGAGAGAGATAGACATAGAGAGAGAGAGGGAGGGAGGGAGAGAGAGAGAGTTACATGGCGGCCACTAGCACTGTATGTCAGCTGTACAGGCTGTTGCTATTCGTTAGTATTTTGGACTAAAACTCAGAGGCCTGTATCATGTACATTGAATAAGGTAACAGCTGAAGTAATAAATGACAGTGGGTTCGATAAATGATGAGTGAATAAACTGATATGACACTGATATGTGGAATCTAGTTTTTCTGTGACAACTACATGTGTGAGCACTGTTGAGAACCGCCCCTTACACCGCCAGCTCAGACCCCGTGACTGAGCTCTCCAATCGGAACAAGGAGGTAGCTTTCTCCGTAGTCACTTAAACAGCTGAGCTGTGCTCAACAACATTTTGACCACAACAACAATGTTTCTAACCCACATTCTGCATCAGCCGACGTAAACATTTCAATTCACTCGCGGTCAAACGCTGGAACCGGAGCTGAAATGGTGCCCAAAAAAGTCGGAACACCACTACAAGCACGAAGAGAAAAAAAGATGCCGACCATAGTGATAGGCCCACACTTTGGGGGTAGAAACGTTGACCCCCGGGGATTAGAATGGCGACGACGCTAGGTTCCCTGTATCGGATACGGATTAGGTGAGGACAACGAATATGGTCTCTGAGGTCAATATAATATTATTTACAATATTTACACGTTCAAGTTTCGTGGCTCCACCTTTTTCAAGTTTGTGACCTCTGGCCACTTTCCATTATCCTGTAGTACTCCCCTCTCCCAAGAGAAACGCTGATCTAAATCGTGACTAACAATAATAATAATAATAATAATAATACATTTTTGCTGTTATTACTTTATTACATATTTCTGTCGTCTCTACAGGATAAAGTTAACATGGAGGATGTTCTTATAGGCTTGGCTGATCTTGTACACATCGTTATCGTTCTTATTGTAAGTTTAAACTTTTTTCAATAAATTAAACTGTTGTATGTAACGCCATGTGTTCTTCTCTCTTACTTTCTTTCCTTCCTCTCTCTCTTTCTTTCTCTTCTCTCTCCCTCTGTCTTACGCAGTGCTGCTGCTCTGTTCACCTAAAAATGTAAAGCACAAAATAAACATAAGTGTTGGGGGAGAATGTTAATTAACATAAGAGATAACATTGCCACGAGCGGTGTTTTTTGCGTGAAAAATATTTTAAATGTCATTGGTGGTGGAGGCAGTTAAGAAGTTAGATTCTTAGGCTATTCATTCATTTGCATGTCCCTTGCGGAACTTTACCTCCCAAACAGCCCTTTTGTAGGCCTCTCGGTTGTGAGCAAGATGGCCTGCCGCTGATGCATCCAATTGCAGATCATCAACAATGTCTTGCAGCCATCTTCGCCTTGGTCTTCCTCTTTTTCTTTTTCCCATTATGTATCCTTCCTAGACGGTCTTCTCTAGATTATCATGACGTTTAATGTGTCCAAAATATTTAAGTTCTCTCTCTTTAATCCTCTTTACTAGCCAGCCTTCTTCAATATTAAGCTCTTGTAGTATAGATATATTTGTTCTTTTTTGTGTCCACGATATTTGAAGAACTCTTCTGTAGCATTTACATTCAAAGGCATTTATGTGTTTCTCAACTGTTTTGGTAAGTGTCCAAGTCTCACAGGCATAAGTTGCGATAGGAAAGATGCATGCTCTTAAAAATCTACTTTTTCTGGTTCTGTCTGCTCCTCTCCACAGATTCTTTAGTTGTTTTAATTTATGAAGAGTGATAGATGTCCTCTTTTTAATTTCCCTCATTGTATCTCCATTACTAGTTAGTAGTGATCGAAGATATTCAAAACTCTCCACTTCTTCCAGTTTTTCCTCATTGATACATATTTCAGCTGCCTTGTTTGTTTTGTCAGTTGTCATCAATTTAGTTTTCTTTGCATTAAGATAGGTGTTTTGCTCTTCGCTGTTCTTACGGACTGACATAATTAGTTTTACCATTCTTTTTTATGTTGTGAACAGTAATACTGTGTCATCAGCATATCTAATCTCTGGTATTTCATAACCTCCAATTGTTATGGCTTCGTAATATTCTTTGTCTACATCTTCTTTCACATTCCTCATTTTATTTTCAGTATACAATTTAAATAAGTAAGGCAACAATATTCACCCCTGACGAACCCCTTGTTTTATGTCAAACCAAGTTGTTGTTTCACCATTTATTCTTACTGCTGCTTGTTGGTCTAAATACAGCAGTGATGTTAATTGTATAAAATGTGTTGGAAATCCCATTTTTCTCCATTATTTCCCAAAGTTTCCGGTATTGTACGCAATCAAATGCCTTTGAGTAGTCTACAAAGGATGAATATAGATTCACATTAAATTCTCTGCATTTCTCTATTTTTAATCTTATATTGAATATATGATCTCTTGATCCTCTTCCTTGCCTGAAACCAGCTTGGACCATATTGACTTCTTCTTCTATTTTCTTTCGAAGTCTACCCATTATGATTTTTAACAGAATTTTACTGGTATGACCAACCAGGGCAACAGTTCTATAGTTTGTGCATAATTTTAGGTTGCCCTTTTTGGCAGTGGTATGAATACAGTTCTTTTCCATTCTTTTGGCCAAATACCTGAATGCCATATCTTTTTACATAGTGCATGATAGATTGTTGCACATTCCTTTCCTCCTGCTTTAATAAATTCAGCTGTTATCTCACCACATCCTGGTGATTTACCATTTTTCAGATTCTTTATTGCCCATAAAACTTCTTCTATTGTCGATTCAGGTTCTTTCTCCTCCAATAATAATTCACACTGTTGATTTATGCTTCCACAGTCGGTTGTTTCATACATTCCTCTGCAATATTCCTTCCAACTTTCTAGAATTTCCTCTGTCTCTGTCAAGGTATTCCCCATCTCATCACAAATTACATTTAGTTTAGTTGTGACATTTCTCGTCAATAACTTCATTTCTTTAAACATTTCCCTATCTCTTCCACACTTCTGATGTTCTTCTATTCTTTCACAACATTCTTGCATGTATTGTTTTTTGTCTTTTCTTATGTTTCTTCGTACTTCTTTGTTAAAGTTTTATATTCCTCTTTGTTGTTGTTTGTCGCTTTCCATTGCGTCTTCATTTCTCTTCGTTGTTTTATCAGTTCTAGTGTACCTGCTGCAATCCATCCATTCTTTTGTGTTCTCTTTACTGGAACCATGTCCTTAGCTGTTGTTATTAAGATATCTTTGGCCTGCGTAGCCAGTTCATCTGATGTCATCTCCTCCTTTACAGCCATCAGGATTTCGAAACGGTTCTTCACTTCTATACCATATTGTTCTGGTATTTGTGTAAGATCAAACCAGAGTGGTCTTAATCCCGTAACTGTCCTTTTTATCTTTACCTTTATGTCTGCTATTAATAACTCATGGTCCGTGTCACAATCAGCACCTGGTAAAGTTTTTGCTGATGTTATACTTGACCTCCAACTTCTTTGCACTAAAATGTAATCTATTTGATTCTTAGTTTTCCCATCAGGTGATGTCCATGTGTAAAGTCTTCTTGTATGTTTAAAAAGTGTATTAGCGATCATTAGCTCATTTTTCATGCAAAACACCATTAGATTGTCACCTGCCTCCTTTCTATGTCCTATGCTAAATTTCCCTACAACGTGTCCTTCATCTTCTGCTCTTTCTGTACCAATCTTTGCAGTAAAATCCCCCATTATTAATACAGTATCATTTTTCCGTACCTGGTCTATTGTCGTTTGCAGTATGTTATAAAAGTCTTCTTCTTCCTCTTCTTCTGCTGCTGATGTAGGTGCATATATCTGGATGATTGTTACATTTCTAGGAATGCCTTTAAGTCTGATTGTGAGGATTCTATCACTTACTGGATTGTAACCTAGTAAAAGAAGAGGGGGCATTGAAAATATTATAACAACAGGAAAAATAGAAGGAAGAAGATCAAGAGGAAGACCAAGAGAAATGATACTGGACAGTCTAACGGGATGGTGTGAGAGGAGATCACCAACTGAGCTGATGGCCTGCATGAAGGATCGGATACTCTGGAGAAGTATAATAGCCAACGCCAGTCGGCACGGCATATGATGATGATGATTATGATGAACCTAGTAATGCTTTTGATGTTGATTTGTCCAAGCAAAAAGCCACTCCATTCTTTCCTCCTACTTCTCCACCAGAGTATATAAAGATATTATCATTCTCGCTCTTAAAGTGTCCTGATCCTTTCCATTGATGTTCGCAGATTACCAAAATGTGTATCCCCGTTCTTTTCATCTCGTCACTTATTATTTGATATTTTCCCTTATACATACTTCTTATATTCCATGTTCCTACTCTTATTTTTCTTTTTAGTTTGATGCAGGAGTTTTCCTTGGTAACACTGTCAGGATTTTGTCCGTCATCACAATTACTAGTACTGACCTCTGTCTCACACTCTTCCCCAGTGTTAAAATTAGATCTATCTGGCCTGGGGGCCTCACCACCAGATCTTTTTCTTATTTGACTTTCCATGATTCTTAGGTTCATTCTTGAAATTAGAAAAAGCTACCTTAACCGCCCCCGTCCATTGTGCATCAACTTCAGTGAGATCTCATTTCTCTGTTTTGGAAAAAAATGTTGGGTCAGTGGAAGATTAAAATTTATTGGTCAGTACCGTGAGTCTGGAGAAAATTATATGTTCCAATAATATTATTAATACATTGTCTGTTTTATTATTCTTGTGCATTGTAATATAATATAATATAATATATAATATTCCTCAGTTTTTAATATGCCACCACTGGATAACGAATGATTCAAGAGCGGTAAGTACACATGATGAAATTATTACCTATCTTCATAATGGTAACAAATGACAGAACAACCCCTCCCTCCTTATCTTGGCCTGGAAAACTCGACAGATGTAATTGTGTTCCTCATGATGGGAATCAAGATCGTACATACTCGTATATCCGGAATACAGCCGACATACTCCCACAGTCATTGAATCAAACAGTAGAAATATGTCATGTTATGGAGAAAGTGTTCACCTGACGTCCCATATTAAGTCACGTCCATGAAGCGCTGGAGGGGAATAATACCTTCCCCCTCCCACGCCACCCCCCCCCCCCCCCATATGCCCTTTCCCCACACCCACAGAATAACAGATAGTGTGGGGGTGAGCTAAGAGTGAAGGAAAAATAACATTTCTCCGTGTATGTCTGCCACAAGGATAAGATCATCTTTCGTTAGTTACCGTAACTGAGCAGGTATAGGAGCGTCGCGAATACTTCCATGTCCATGTTTATGTCCTTTATTTTGTGTAGCATCTGATACGTTTACGTATGGTAATAATTTGATTCTAATCAATTACGTCAAATCAAAATTATGAACACATTTCAGGTAGTCCAGATTTATAGTACACTGCTACTATGTATATGCATATGACTATTTTGCACAAACTGTATCTTATGTGAACATACTTAGAGCTCTGAGATGTAGGAAGGATGAGCAAATGTCTTTCCCTGATTTCAAACATCTGTTACGCAAAAACTACTCCTAGTACAGGCATGTTGTTATTGCAGACTTTACATCAACTGAAATAGCTTTCTTCATTATTCATGCATTTCAACATCTGCCCTGTTTGTTGCAATAATAAAGGTGAACAGAGGTGTATGGTGCAGTTTTACAAAGCGGCTGGGGGAGTGAGTAAAATGAGAAAAAAAAACGAATAGAAAGTACGAGAGTAAGATGAGAATGTATAAATGAAAGAAAACTTATAATATCCAATATTTCGGCGTGAACCTTTTACCTGGATTACATACACAAACAAAACCATATATAACTTATCTGAATGGCGTCCTCTTGGATAGGAAACAACACTAGAATGCGTATCACTTTAAATAGGCATAGAGACCACATGGGGGCCACAAAGGAAACCAGAATAAACCAGAAGACAGGAAGTAGGGGGCGGGGAAAAGAGAGACGGAAGGACAATAGACACCTGTAACGCAGGTGTCCGGGGGGGGGGGGGGAAGAAGGGGAAGCCGAGATATAATAAAAGAACTAGGAACAATAGCGGTACGAGAAAGGAGAGGTGGCAAAAGATTGGAAGAGATAGTACTAAAAGACTTGAGACATTTGATGGTCCGATTTAAACAGGGCATGGTGATGAGAAGAGATATTGATGAACATGAATGTGGAGGGAGAGTAAGGACTAACCTAACTAGCACAGAAGGGATGAAAACAGAGAAGAATGAAGAGATGATAACAGGTGAGAGAGATGAAACATATATCAGAAAAAATGTACAGAGTCAAGAAGGAACAGTAGGATAGATAAAGGTACAAAGTCTAGAAAGGAATACAGGGATAAATAGCACGGCACAAGTCAACGAAAACGGACAAAAAAATCTACACAACGGTGTCGCAGTCAAGTAGGGGAATGTGACAGATAAATGGTATGGCGACTGCAGTAAAACTGGTTCAAATAGTAAAGGTGAATAGAGGTGTATGGTGCAGTTTTACAAAGCGGCAGAGGGAGTGAGTAAAATGAGAAACATATGCATTTTATGTAGGTGACCAAGAGAAAGTGCAACGGCACAGAGGAAGTGGATATTAGCAGCAGTGGATGCAAGATAAAGTGCGATAGAACATAGTATGAAGTAGGTATTAGCAGAATAGGCTGCAAGGTAAAGTGCGATGGCACATGGTGTGAAGTAGGCATTAGCAGCAAGGGCTGCTAGATAAAGTGCAGTTGGTACATAGTGTTGAAGGTAGATAATAGCAGCAATGCTACAAGAAGCAGTGCAATGGCACATATAAAATATAACATAGAATTTATAGTATAGTCGTGTTGGGGGCCACAGATAAGGACAAGTGAGCTGAGGGCCCTGATACCTAAAGAGAAATGTACATATTGCGGGCCTTGAGAAGATGTATTTTTATATTAGAGTTATTGTGTTGACTTACATTTGCATTTACATTGATTAAATGTTCTTACACTGTTGCATTTTTATGATGAGTAATTGCTCTTAATGTCATGTTGATTGTAGTTGTCAGTGTTGTGGTTGTTTGTTTCTGTGTGAGATTAAATTATCGTATATTTTGAATTCCGACTTTTGTGATCTGTACTTCATGTCTGTGTATGGTTGTACTGAGTTAAGGTTTTAGAATTGGAACAACTGGCATACAATATACCAAGGTCGGGAGAACCTGGGTTGGCGGTCATGATGAGGGGAGTTAGATTGCCCCTCCAGTACGTTAGTACATTAGCCAAAAGGAATGTTGGTGTAACAGCGCTGATAAATATTCCCCTCAATTAAATTTTACAAATAAACTATGCACCAACATGGTTTACAGTACGCTTAACATTCTTCTAATGAACTATATCTCTGTTGCTTCTAGTGATCTTTGCATCGATCTGTTGACTGTCCATGACTCACTTCCATAGAGTAGGATAGGCATTTTAGAACTTTCTGATGTTCATTCATAAAGATCCACTGCACAAGAAGCTTCTCATTTGTTGCACGTATGTTCTGACATATATATTGAATATAGGAATTAGCATTATCACACTCTGGCCACACCCATACATGCTCTGCTCTCTGTTTCAGTAACCACCGAAGAGTGATTATGTCAGTCAGTTGTTGGTTCTCGCCACCAGCCAGCCACCAGGCTCTTTCTCCCCTCCCCCAACCTTCCTCACAGCTCTGTCTTTCTTCCTCTGTAGACATATAGTATCAACACACGCCTTTTCCTCCTCCTACACCAGGTTCTCGGCCACTGACTTCAGTACTTACGTCCTGTCCGTAGGAATCATATCCGTTGCAATAGCGAATAGCGTTATGGGCAACCAGATCGGCTACCACATTGTCTCTCACTCCCATATCCCATGGGCATATATCCACGTCAACCTGGTGACAGTGGATTGTCGCAAGTGCTGAACCCATTCATGACGTAGCAAGCCCCTCTCTATCTTGCACAGCACGCTTTGAGAGTCCGTCACCACCACACAGTGTGTATCATCCTGCGGAACTAGCCAGGACAGAGCCTCGGTCACTACCACAATTTCCACCCACATGCTCGATGTCGTTGTAAAAGAGGCCCCTGCTTTCTGTGCCACGTCTGCCTCGCCTATAAACAACGAAGCCACATCCACTCTTTTTGCCTCACAGCACTGAGCCGTCCGTAAAGATGACTAGGCCATATGGTCGAGCACGAGCGTAAACGAGCTCCTGAGCTGCAAACTCAGTCTTGTCCCCCATCAGGTCACTACATTCTCTGCAAAGCGCGGATATGACCACTCTGGTGAGCCTGATGGTATCATCTCTCACTTTATATATCCACTCAGCTCCTTTTCAAATACCCTCCACAACACACACATTACTAATGGATGTTTCAGCCTCAGCCATCCATGAACGTTTTATACGACAAACTTTCATTACCGCCAGTAATTTAAGCAGGGAATGAGTAGTGTTACTGACCACAGTGAGATAAGCCTTGACCTGTGCAGCTTTGTATCTGATCCCCATGCCAAGCAGGCCCAGCAGATAACGCATTGGTACTATTGAAGTATCCTTGTTGCAACTCAGGATAGTCCGCGTAGCTTCATTTTGAATTCTGTCCAGTCTATCAATTTGGATTTTGGATAAGGTCAGTAGACCAAGCTCGTAATGGGCCACTACTAACACTAGTGTCTACATTAAGTATCAACTGCTGCATATCCCACATAGCCACTGCATTAATAGCATTATGTCCTTTTTGTGCTCGCTGTAATGACGTGGTCAGTATGCCAGTGGTAAGGCAACAGTCTATCATGCACTATGTAAAAAGATATGGTATTCAGGTATTTGGCCAAAAGAATGGAGAAGAACCGTTTCCCTGATTAGTCGTGCCAGTAAAATTCTATTAACAATCATAATAGGTAGATTTCGTAGGAAAATAGGAGAAGTCAACATGGTCCAGGCTGGTTTTAGACACGGAAGAGGATCAAGAGATCATATGTTCAGTATAAGATTAATAATAGAGAAATGCAGAGAATTTAATGTTAATCTATATATCTCTTTTATAGACTATTAAAAAGCATTTGATTGTGTACAACACCAAAAACTTTCGGAAATAGTGAAAACAATGGAATTTCCAACACATTTGATACAATTAACATCACTGCTGTATCTAGACCAACAAGCAGCAGTAATAATAAATGGTGAAACAACAACTTGGTTTGACATAAAACAAGGGGTCCGTCAGGGGTACATATTGTCACCTTACTTATTTAACTTGTATACTGAAAATATAATGAGGAATGTTAGCGAAGATGTAGACAAATAATATCACGACGCCATAACAACCGGAGTTTTTGAAATATCAGAGATTAGATATGTTGATAACAAAGTATTACTGTCTATAACACAAAAAAAGAATGGGAAAACTCATTATGTCAGTCCGTAAGAATAGTGAAGCGAAAAACATCTATTAAAATACGAAGACAACTAAAATGATGAGAAATGATACAACAAATACGGAAGCTGAAATATATATCAATGACGAAAAATTGAAAGCAGTGGAGGGTTTTGAATATCTTTGATCACTACTAACTAATAATGGAGATATAATGAGGGAAATTAAAAGCAGGATATCTATCGCTCTTCAGAACGTAAAACAACAAACGAAGCTGTGGAAAGGAAGCGAGAGAATTACAAAAATAAGAGCATGCATCTTTTCCATCGCACCATATGCCTGTGAGACCTGGACATTTAACAAAACAGCTGAGAAACACATAAATGCCTTTGAATGTAAATACTACAGAAGAGTTCTTCAAATATCATAGACATAAAAAAAACAAATATATCCATACTATAAGAACTTAATATTGAAGAAGATTGGCTAGTAAAGAGGATTAAAGAGATAAAACTTAAATATTTTGGACACATTAAACGTCATGAAAATTTTGCGAAGATCATCTTGGAAGGGTACATAATGGGGAAATGAAAGAGAGGAAGATCAAGGCGAAGATGGCTGCAGGACATCGTTGATGATCTGGAAATGGATGCATCAGTAGCAGGCCATCTTGCTCACAACCGAGAGGCCTACATAAATGCTGTTAGAGAGACAATGTTCCGCAAGGGACATGCAAATGATTGACTGAAGACAACAGTCGATCAAACTTTAAGTTGTGGATTCTCTTGACCTGCATCCCGTTGCAGTGGATTGCTGGCATTTCCTCTTTAACGACTCTGTTACTCATAGAACACCATAACGCCTGCGCCTTAAAGGGGCTGATCAATGCATTGTAATTATCACAACAACTTGACAGGTGATCCAGGGATATTTGCAATTACAGGGTCATTTCAGTATGTCAGGTGAGACTTCTGCCTCCCCCGTGATGGTGGAGATGCTTGTGAAAGACAAGGTGCTATTTCTATCGGTTCCGAGATTTAAGAACCAAAGCGTAAAGC